>CM077265.1:21937220-21992220 GCA_039654775.1 Spinibarbus caldwelli | reverse complement strand
GCTCTGGACTGAATAACGTCTATAGCCTTAATAAGAAGACATTTCTTACTTGAATGCTGCTTTTAAATGCTCTAGCGTGAAGGTAAACCTGGCGGATTGTGCGCGGCTCACTCAGGGCGGTGTGTTGGGTAGCTTATTGCAGTGTCAATCAACAATCGTGGGCGGGGCTGTTAAATTGTGACGTTACACTTTACGGATTCTGTGATCAGCTTGCTCTGAGACGCTGCTAATGATGTATGGAGATTTAAAAAAAAAAAAAAAAAAAAAAAAAAAAAGAGCAGGTGGATTTTTATCATTATAGGGTGGTTGTGTACACACTGCCAACACGCATTTATGTCCAAACGACATGTGAAAGTGAATTTTACATAATAGGTGCCCTTTAAATGTTTTCCATTGCAAAAAGCTGTTGGACATTTTTATTAAAAAGATCGAGTTCATGCAGACTGAAAGCTGTTATTTTGCACTTATAGACTTATTGTATGTTATTTATTTTTTTTAATAGGTTGTTGCACAGCTCAAAGCTACTTGCAGCGGCCTGTCAGAGGAGCAGCTGGCCAAACTGGGCGTGGCTTTATTCAACTGCCAATCAGAGGTGGAGGGTCGCAGGACTTACCCTTGCACTGAAGAAATGGTAGGGTCAATGGCCACAACTTTGCTATTTTATAGGTGCTAAATCAGCTAAACTGTTTGTAAATGAAGTACTTGTCATTCTGCCAGTCAACACTAGTGCTTAACTTTCATTTATTTATGTATAAATGTATAAATCTCAAAAAAATTTACCCTTATGACTGGTTTTGTGGTCCAGGGTCACATTTATGATTTTGTTTTGAGGTGAACTGAGTCTGATTAAACCATTTTTATCTCTCCCTGCAGTCTATCAAAGAATGCACAGCAGTCATGGACTCAGATACATGGAATGCATATCACATTGTCAGTAATAGAGCACGATCTGTGTGTTACGCCACACGCCAGCAGCACTTCCGCAAGCGAGCAGAGCTAACAGTCAACGCCCTGATCTCCACCGCAACTAGTCAGCTGGATGCCATGAAAGACCTAAAGGTGCGTTATAAAGATTTTAAAGGGATAGTTCACCCAATAAAGAAAATTCTGTGATTAATTGGTCGCTCTCATGTCGTTCATTCATCTTCAGGACACAGATTAAGATATTTTTGATGAAATCCGAGAGCTTTCTGACCCTCCATAGACAGCACTACCACAATCAAGGCCCAGAAACGTAGTAAGGACGTCGACAAAACAGTCCATGTGACATCAGTGGTTCAACCGTAATTTTTCCGAAGCTACGAGAATACTTTTTGTGCACAAAGAAAACAAAAATAACAACTCTTCAACAATTAGTCTCCTCCGCATCACCCTACGGCACCGTTTTAGAGAGTATCATGATGCATGCATACGCTTTGAATTGGATGTAAACATATGTTGTTTACGTTTCGATCAAAGCGTGCACATGCATATTCTGTGTCAGTTGTTTGCGTTGAGATCAAAGCGTGCACATGCTTCGTGATACTCTCCAAAATGGTGCTCTAGGGTGACGCAGAGGAGATGAATGGTTGAATGATTATTTTTGTTTTCTTTGCGCACACACAAGTATTCTCGTAGCTTCATAAAATTACTGTTGAACCACTGATGTCACGTGGACTATTTTACTAGTGTTCTTACTGCGTTTCTGGGCCTTGATTGTGGTAGGACTCCTTACTGTCTATGCAGGGTCAGAAAGCTCTCGGATTTCATCAAAAATATCTTAATTTGTTTTCCGAAGATGAGTGAAGGTCTTACGAGTTTGGAACGAGATGAGGGTGAGTAATTAATGACAGAATTTTCTTTTTTGGGTGAACTATCCCTTTAACTGCATTGTTGTTCCTCTTCTTACTGTGCACAATCATGTCATGTTTATTCCAAAAAATGGTTGCTTGGGTGCTTCCATCTCAATTTGAAATCTCACGTTGTGTGTCAAATGGGTTGTGAATGCAGTTTCATGTTGACTTCACTGTTTTGTGGTTCTGTGTTTGTTGATCTGCAGGAGGGTCAGAGAGAACTGAGGGAGATGACCGCTGCGTCGCTGGACAAGCTGCTGGAGGGTCACAGCACCCTGCAACTACAGCAGGGGGCCCTGAAGGAAGGGCAAGAGCAGCTGGATGCCTCCATCAGTGAAAACCTGCAGAGACTGGCGCAGGAGAAAGCGCTCATCAGCACCGGCCAGCAGCTGGTGGCTCAGTTAATTCAGGGCATTACACAGAGAATGGGTCAGTCACAGATAAATGACCTGTAAATTATCAGTTTTAATATCTTAATAGTAACTTAGTTAATACTATCTTTCACGCTTATCTTGTCATATCACACTCGTATTTGACTGCCAGTGGTTAGTAAAAGTTGTATGTATTTCTGTTTTAATCTCCATTACACATTTACAGAGAATGTAAGCGGGCAGCTGAAGGGTCAGAGTGCAGAAGTGCAGGAGGGACATCAGGCAATTCTTGAAGACCTGGCTGTGGTCCGAGGAAGTGCTCAGGACATCTACGAAAAAATGGGTGATTACTTCTGAAATAATACACTACCAGCAGTGTTGGGAAGGTTACTTTGGAAATGTAATAGGTTACAAATTACTAATTACCCTGTTTAAAATGTAATAAGTAGTGTAACTATTTAAATTACTTTATTAATGTAACTGGTTACCTTTTTTTTTTTTTTTTGATTACTTTTCTAACTTTCTAATGCATGTTTTCAACTGTTGATAATTTTGAAACATGTAAAGCAGGCAGGGTTAATACTCAACACTAATTACTGTTAATTATTTCAAAATCCTTCATCACTTGAATTAAGATTATAAAAAAAATATATATAAAACAGCCACCACAAAAGCAATCAAAATCAATCATTGGCATCTAACAGTGCTTTGGGAAAAAAAAAAAAAAGTTAATCTTAGAAAAAAATTAAGCATATACATAAACCTAAATGGGAAATAAAACAGTTAGCCTGTCGAAAAAGCATGTGTCCTATTCTGTGTCCTAAACTCCTGAAACATTTGTGTCTAATAGTTTAGAGCAGTCAATGCAATTTATAAAAGAAATCAATCAAATCTGTGTGAGAAAATATTCATATGTAACCCCCTTTGTAATCGTTAACATTTTCATAAGTAACTGTAATTTAATTACACTTTTTTTTTTTTTTCTCAGTAACTGTAACAAATTACAGTTGCATTTATTTTGTAATAAAATTACATAATTCTGTTACATGTAACTAGTTACTCCCCAACACTGACTACTAGTCAGATGTTCGGAAGACCTGCAATGTTATTTTTTTGTTTGTTTGTTTTTTGAATTAAGTCTCTTCTGCTCCCCAAGGTTGCATTTTATTTGATCAGAAATATAGTAAACACAGTCATCTATTAAAATCTTACAATATATAACAACTGCTCTATTTGAATGTTTTAAATTGTAATTTATTTCTCTGATTCAAGCTTCAGTCTTCAGTGTCACATGATCCTTCAGAAATCATTCTAATATGCTCATTTGCCCCTCAGTTATTATTGGTGCTCAATTATTGTTGGTGCTTAATTATTAATAATGGTTCTTAAGTGTTCAGAACAAGGAAACAAATATTGGAAACAATGTTTTTGCTGCTTAGTATTTTTTATTTTTTATTTTAATTAATTTATTTAAATATAATTTTTTTTTTTTTTGGCGGAAACTGGTGCTTTTTTTCAGGGTTTGTAGAGTAATAAGTTATAGAAAGTTGTAGACTAAAAAAATATAAATTAAATTAATACTAAATAAAAGTAATTTCTGTTATGAGTTTAAGTTTCTAAAAGTTAACTTAAAAAAAAAAAAAAAAAAATCTTACCCCAAACATTTGAAACGTTTGGTGGTATGTCAGGGTTTCAGGAAACATTAAGCTGCACATCTGTTTTCAACTTTGATAATCAGTGTTTCTTGAGCAGCAAATCAGCATATTAGAATGATTTCTGAAGGATCATGTGACACTGAAGACTGGAGTAATGATGTTGAAAATTCAGCTTTGACATTACAGAACAACCCAGGAAAGAAAAAAAAAAAAAACAACCTAGCAATATATTCGCAAATATCCAAAACACATTAGCAACATTCAGCAACTAAACTTGAAATGGTCCTATCTGTGTTAATCCTGTGATCCAGAGCTCAATCTGAACGGCTTCCTCCAGCAGCAGAACACCACGGCTCAGTTCTACTCTGAGCTCATGAGTAAGCTGGAGCGCATGAATGGAACTCTGGGATACATGCTGACGTACCTGGACAATATGCAGAATCGTCTGGAGGACAGACTGCATATGATCCAAGGTTATCTTGGCTGGGCAGGTACTTACATTGTGTGCAAATAAATAAACAAGCAAAAGAAGAAAATTTAATATATTTTTTGGTAAATGTGTAATTCTCTTGTAGGCCTGAGTCTGCGTGCTCTGTGGACGTGTGTGATGCATGCTGGTTACTTCCTGTTGTCTGCGGTGCTGCTGTCGTTCCTGCAGTGTGCCACGTTCTCCCGCGTCTCTCTGCTCCTCATGGTCCCAATCAATGCAATTGCAGAGATTAACCAGCAGTCTGCGCTTGACCTGGTCTCGCTCACTTTGCTGCTGTTCACACTTTCCCTAGGTACTGTATCTGTACTGAGAACAAATGATTCATCTCTGCACTTGTAAACATTTGTGACCCTGGAGCACAAAACCAGTCTTAAGTCGCACGTGTATATTTGTAACAATAGCCAGAAATACGTTGCATGGGTCAATTTTTTATTTTTTTATGCCAAAAATCATTAGGATATTAAAGCTCATGTTCCATGAAGCTATTTTGTAAATTTCCTACCGTAAATATATCAAAACTTAATTTTTGATTAGTAATATGCATTGCTGATAACTTCATTTGGACAACTTTAAAGGTGATTTTTTTTTTTTTTTTTTTTTTTCTCAATATTTAGATTTTTTTCTTTTTTTTTGCACGCTCAGATTCCAGATTTTCAAATAGTTGTATCTCGGCCAAATATTGTCCTATCCTAACAAACCATACACCAATGGAAAGCTTATTTATTCAGCTTTCAGATTCCGAATGGACCCTTATGACAGGTTTTGTGGTCCAGGGTCACATTTATGATGGTGTTTTGAGGTGAACTGTATTGTTTTTGTACCACTGATGTGTTGACACCATATGAAATTAGTTGGACAGACATAAGATGCTTTCATACATAGTCTTTTGCAGAAAATTACTGGTAAATTACCATTTGTTCATGATTGTCCTCTTAAGATTCTTGCACTTTTGGTCCAGGTCGCTGGTTTGTCCTGCAGATGATTTGGGCGTTGTCTAAAATGAAGGGCCAGACCTGCGGCCCCGCTCCTCTCTCTATTGACCTTCCTAAAGAGAAGACTCCAGAAAAAGAGAGTCAATCAACTGAGCGCTGCCATGCATCCTCCTCCACTCCTGTCCCGTGAGTTTACTATTGTGGAAGAGAGTGAGGAAACGAAATGTTAACTAGCAATCTCTAGTTTTTTTAATTCCATTTCAGATTTAAACATGCTGTTGTGTGCTAACAAATTTTTTGATTCTCCTCTTTTTGTAGGAATGACCCAGACTGCGATTTTGAGGTGGAGAGCTTCATGATGGGTAATTTCCTCTTGTCTTTTGTTCCATGTATTCACAAAGTCACTGTCCGATGCATGCAATTATTTACAATTAGACAGGAATTTTAATACTTTTTAAAGCCTGCAGACATGGGACCAGATTTAATAAACAAGGCAGATTAATTCCAATTCCAAAAAAGCACAGATGGGAGTAGAAAGTTCTGTGGCTTTCTACTGACAATACGCACATTAAAGAACACCAACGCAGCCGGATCATTTCCATAATGACCAGCACAATCTACCTAGAGCAGCGCAAATGAATGTAAGGTCACAAACAAGCTGAGCAAATTAAAAGTAACGTAACCTTCTGGCATTCCAAATAAGTTAATATGTGTGGAAAAACATGTTCTTCCTTCTACTACACACTCTGTTCTCTGCAGTGCCTCCTTCTGGCAGCAACAATCGCAGCCACGTCAAACGCAAAATGGGTTAAAACATGATTTTTTTTTGGGGGGTGGTAAATTATGGCACAAATGCCAGCACAAACCTTTGCACAAACCTTCATGCAAATCATGTTGCGTGATCCCTTTTAATACTCTCCTCACATAAATGTTGCATCTGAAAGGGAAACTCCTACAAATGCATATGCAGTAAGATCAGCCGCAAAAATAACAGTCCATGCCTTTTCAGCCCTACTTTTTCACTGCGCATCTTTAGTAAATTTGAAGTTTTTTTTTTTTTTAATATTTTTTTTTATTTAACACTAGTGAAGGGTTTGCAGTAGTGCAAGCTGTTAGTAAATATGGCCCATGAAATTAATACCCATTCAGTCTAGAAATATCTCAGATTGATTGTTTTTTTAATTTTTTTTTTTTTATATTAAACATGCATATGAGTGATACACTTTTGCAGCTGAATGTGTGCCCCAGCCTTTGCATTGGAAATGGTTTATGTACTAGTTTACGTGTGTTTTAGATGGTTGTATAATTAGACTATTAGAACCATGAAGTAAACATTGCTTATGATCTGCTGCTGAAGAATTATGACAATCACTTGGCATAAATGCACGTTATTTATTGAACTGCTCTGAAATGGTGAGTATGTAGAGCACACAAAAAAAGTCAAGTCACTATTTTACACTTTAAAAGTCAAGTCACTATTATTTGTATAGCGCTTTTAACAATGTAAATTGTGTCAAAACAGCTTTACATCAGCTTGATATAAAGCTGGGTGGCTTTACATCAGCTTAATATAAAGCTGGGTGGCTTTACATCAGCTTTACAGTATTTAGACGGGGAAATAGTGTGTCGAAATAGTGTCATTCTCCTCTGGCCAGACAAAATCAGCAGTTTAAATCTAGGCTGCAGCAGAGTCAGATTGTGCAAAGGGCTCGTCTGTGGTCTTGTCCCGATGGCCGTCTAGGAGACAGGGTATTCACTGGGGATCAGTCTCTGAGGCTCATTTAGTTGTCCTGGTCTCCGCTGACGTTCGGGGCTGTAGAGGTGCTGATCCACCATCTGATCTGGATACGGACTGGATCTGGGTGGCTACTGTCACCTAGGAATAAGAAAGAAACAGACTAATATTAGCGTAGATGCCATTCTTCTAACGATGTAACAAGTACATTGGGTGTTTTGGGAAGTGTTCCCGGTTCCGGTTGACCTAATTAATGCAGCCTAACAATCCTTTAATGGATTTGAATTATAGAAATGTGATAGTGTATTATGTGTAAGCCAGGATAAAGAGATTGTTCCAGAGTTTGGACACTAAATGGGAAAACGATCTCCCGCCTGCAGTTGATTTTGTTATTCTAGGTATTATCAAATGGCCAGAGTTTTGAGATCGCAGCGGACGTGAAGGACTGTAATGTGAAAAGAGCTCACTCAAATGCTGAGGTGTCAAACCATTCAGGGTCTTATAAGTAATTAGCAAGATCTTAAAATGTATACAATGTTTAATAGGGAGCCAGTGCAGTGTTGACAGAACCAGGCTAATATGGTCATACTTCCTGGTTCTAGTAAGAACTCTAGCGGCTGCATTTTTAACCAGCTGGAGTTTATTAAATGCGCAGAGCAACAACCCAATAAAGCATTACAATAATCTAGCCTCGAGGTCATGAACGCGTGAATTAATGTTTCTGCATTTGACATTGAGAGCATAGGTCGTAATTTAGAGATATTTTTAAGATGAAAAAAGGCAGTTTTACAAATGCTAGAAATGTTTTTCGAAGGAAAGATTGCTATCAAAAAGTACGCCTAGGTTCCTAACTGATGACGAAGAATTTACAGAGCAGCCATCAAGTATTAGACAGTGATCTAGGTTATTACATGCAAAAGTTTTTGGTCCAATAATTAACACCTCTGTTTTTTTCAGAATTTATCAGTAAGAAACTGCTAGTCATCCAGTTTTTGTTATCAACTATACGTTCCGTTAGTTTTGCAAATTGATACGTTTCATCGGGTCGCGAAGAAATATAGAGCTGAGTATCATCAGCATAACAGTGAAAGCTAGCACCATGTTTCCTAATGATATCTCCCAAGGGTAACATGTAAAGCGTGAAAAGTAAGGGGCCTAGTACTGAGCCTTGAGGTACTCCATACTGCACGTGTGATTGGTGTGATACCTCTTCATTTACTGCCACGAATTGATGGTGGTCAGATAAGTACGATTTGATCCATGCCAGTGCACTTCCTCTAATGCCAACATAATTTTCTAGTCTATTTAAAAGAATGTTGTGGTCGACAGTGTCAAACGCGGCGCTAAGATCCAGTAGCACTAATAGAGTGATACAGCCACGATCAGATGATAAGAGCAGGTCGTTTGTAACTCTAATGAGAGCAGTCTCAGTACTATGATATGGTCTAAAACCTGACTGTAAATCCTCACATATAGCATTTTTCTCTTAGAAGGAACATTAGTTGTGAGGATACTACCTTTTCTAATATCTTTGACATAAAAGGGAGATTCGAGATCAGTCTGTAATTTAATTAATTCTTTGGGGTCAAGTTGTGGATTTTAATGAGAGGCTTAATAACAGCCAGTTTGAAGGTTTTTGGGACACATCCTAATGACAATGATGAGTTAATATTCAGAAGAGGATCTATTACTTCTGGAAGCACCTCTTTTAGGAGCTTAGATGGAACAGGGTCTAACATACAGGTTGTTGGTTTAGATGATTTAACAAGTTTATACAATTCTTAATTTCCAATAGAAGAGAATGAGTGGAATTGTTCCTCAGGGGATATATAGCGTACTATCTGATGTGATACTGAGGCTGACAGCTGCATGGTTACAATTTTATGTCTACTTCCAAGGTGGAAACTATTAAAGTAGTTCATAAAGACATATAACAGACATTTCTTGCTGGATGAAGGACCATCACCTTCAACTCAACCTAGCTAAGACAGAACTGCTTGTAGTTTCAGCAAACCCATCACTTCATCACAATTTCACCTACCAGTTAGGCTCATCAACCATTACTCCTTCAAAAACAGCCAGAAACCTTGGAGTTGTGATTGATGAGCTGAATTTCTCAGACCAAACTGCCTGGTCCTGCAGATTTGCTTTATATAATATTTGGAAGATCAGGCCCTTTCTTTCGGAATATGCAACACAACTCCTTGTTCAAGCTCTTGTTCTGTCCAGACTTAACTATTGCAATGCTCTCTTGGCGGGTCTTCCAGCCAATTCCATCAAACCTCTACACTTAATCCAAAATACCGCTGCAAGATTAATCTTTAATGAGCCGAAAATAACGCATGTCACACCTCTGTTCATCAATTTGCACTGGCTACCAATAGAGGCTCGCATAAAATTCAATGCATTAATGTTTGCATACAAAACCACCTTTGGCTCTGTTCCCCTTTACCTAAATTCAGTACTTCAGACCTATGTGCCCTCTAGAAGCTTGTGTTCTGCAAGTGAACGCCGCATTATTGTGCCTTCCCAAAGAGGCACAATCACTTTCTCTGACTTTTTCATTAACTGTTCCCATCTGGTGGAATGATCTGCCCAACTCAATTCGAGCCGCTGAATCCTTAGCCATCTTCAAGAAACAGCTAAAAACCCATCTCTTCCATCTTTATTTGACCCTCTAACTCTAGCATTCTCTTTTCTAATTTTATTTTATCTATCTCCTTTCTTTTTATAAAAAAAAAAACACACACTTGACCCTCTATCAATTGCATATTTATTCTCTAACTGCTAGCTTTTCTTAAACTAAAACACTAGCTTTCTTTTCTATATTCTATCTACTTGTTTAAAAAAAAAAAAAAAATCTTGCTACGTGTACTGCGTTAGGCTAACCGAGACTTGTCATATCGCTTGCATGTTGTTGCTCTTTTGTTGGTTTTGATTGCTTCTATTGTCCTCATTTGTAAGTCGCTTTGGATAAAAGCGTCTGCTAAATGACTAAATGTAATGTAATGTAAAATCATTACTACTGTGCTGCTGGGTAATGTCTGCACCTGCTGATGTTATATTTTTTGTAAATTTAGCCACTGTATTGAATAAATACTTGGGGTTGTTTACGTCTCTTTTAGAAGAAAACAAAGCAAGCAGATCTAGTAGTTTTTAAGGCTTTCCTGTAGGAGAGAGTATTTTACCGCCAAGCAATATGAAATACCTCTAATTTTGTTTTTCTCCAGCTGCGCTCCATTTTCCAGGCTGCTCTCTTTAGGGCCCGAGTGTGCTTATTATACCACGGTGTTGGACTCTTTTCCTTAATCTTCCTTAAGCGTAAAGGAGCAACCGTATCTAAAGTGCTAGAAAAGAGAGAGTCCATAGTTTGTTACATCATCAAGTTGTTATGAGCTATTGGATATGCTGAGGAACTGAGATGAGTCAGGAAGATTATTTATAAAGCAATCTTTTGTGGTTGAGGTGATGGTTCTACCATATTTGTAACAAGGAGTTGGCTTTACAGCATTAGCTATATGGAATATACTAGGGGGTGTAATGATACGCGTATTCATATTCAACCGTTCGGTACGAGGCTTTCGGTTCGGTATGCATTACGAACCGAAAGATTCATTGGACTAATCCTATTACGTTTGGAAAATAAAAGCTTAAAGTGTGAAATATCAGTGCCACTGTGCTCAAAAACGCAGCCCAAACGACGTAACAGGCAACGTGCTGTCTACCCCACGATAACCTCCCCTTGCTGGGGTGCGTCAAAAGACGATGATCTTGTATCGACGATAGCCAGAGATATTGTCAAAAACATCAATCATTGGCAATCTTAAGAAGATTTGGCATTTCCAATTAATGAAGGCCTGTTACATTCTTATTTTTATTAGGCCTATTATTAAGTTACTTTTATTATTAAATTAAAAGTACAATTAATTTTCCCTGCAATTAACGCATAACTGACACGCTGCGAGGATAAGATTAGGCTATATTTACTCCTCAATTAAAATGTTTTTAAAAAAAGGTCTTTTAAAACGGGTCTATTAGGCTATAGGCTACCTACAATGAATTATAGTCCTATAATTAAAATATTAACACTTCAGTCTTCAATAAAAATCAATGAAATAAAAAGCTTTTATTTCAAGCACCGACTTTCAAAAACAACACGAAAATGTTTCTTATTTTTTTTTCCAGTATGTATGGGGCACAAGAGAAATATAAAGGAAATAAATGAAAACAGCTATAGGCTATACCGTTATCAGCATATGTTGAAGTAGATTCTCTCGTCGTCTGTGAGAGAATAAGCGGCGTCAGATGCCGAAAGCTTCGTCATTACTCCGTCATTCTGTTTTTACTTTCACTTTCTGCTTATAGTGAATTGACTGAGATTAAGATGTTCACCAGCATAAATCTTGCGCAAAGTTTGCATGTGTGCAAACCCTGGTGCAAACGCGTACTTGTGTGATATCCATTGGCTCGCCTTCATGGTTTAAAACAGAAATATTTCCAACATTGCGACGTGACCAATTGCCCCGCCCCCCCCGTATCGAATACGTACCAAACCTTGACACCACTGTGTCGTATCGAACCGAACTGTGAATTTTATGAACCGTTACACCCCTAGAATATACACAAAACTAGATAATGATCTGAGATATCGCTCTGCTGCAAAATTTCAATGCCAGTGACATCAATTCCATGCGACAGTATTAAATCTAGAGTATGATTTCGACAATGAGTAGGTCCTGACACGTGTTGTTTAACACCAGTAGAGTTTAGAATGTCTATAAATGCTGATCCCAACAAATCTTTTTCATTATTAACATGGATATTAAAATCACCAGCAATTAGTGCTGGCTGCAGATAAAGTCCTAACTCTGATAGAAAATCAGCAAATTCTTTAAAGTCTGTATGGTGCCCTGGTGGACTGTATACAGTAGCCAGTACAAACATCACAGGGGATTTATCATTAACACTTGTTTCTTTGAATGTTATATGAAGCACCATTACTTCAAACGAATTATACTTGAAAATACAATACCATGGTTTAATTAAATGTGAGTGCTGCACAAAGTTAACTTTTAAAGCATAATCGCGATCCCTGTTTTTCCGTTCCCAAATTCCGTTCCCAAATTATTACTTCTTAAAATGAAAATTAGGCAAAATGATAATTCTGCCATGCGCTCCCCCTCGTGCCATTCCAGACCTGTATGACTGACCTTCTTTTGTGGAAAATTAGGCTATTTTAAAGAATGTTGATGACAAAAGAGTTTTGGCACTTATAAACTTACATTTTATAGACAACTACAATGGAAGTCAGTGGGAAACAAGTCTTTGGTTACCATCATTCTTTAAAATATCACCATGTTCCACAGAAGAAGAAAAAACATGCAGATTTGTAACAGTATGGGGTGAATAAATTATGATAGAATTTTTGGGGTGGACTATTTTTTTTAAGACTTTTTATGGTCTTAAATTTGATCAAACTAAATTTAAGAATCTGCGGGAACCCTGTTACAAATTTTAAAAAACACAACACTGAGCGTTAAGTCGCTGATTTGACATGTTCTGCATCAGATCATGTGGCTTTTAACGAAATGAGTGATGTCTTCAAGACAAGATTGTGATGACGTAAATCCTCAAGTTGTTTTTTATTTTTATTTTTTTTGTTATATGTGTACATTTATAACACTATACTTTGTGTTGTATCACCTTTGCATCACATTACAAAAAAAACTAGTTGACGCTACTGCGAGGGTGTTTCTAATGCAGCGTCTATGGGAGGGATGGTAAATTTGACATTGTTCTCTCATCTGACTTCTGTTATCAATCTTTCTTTTTTTCCTTTGATTGAAAGTCATGAAAACACTATTGTGGAGTTTTATTTTGCTATTTGAGCAAATGGGAATGCAAAAAGATATATTTGTGGTACTCTTCCATTTACTGCTCTCGAAGTTTACCCAACTATGACGATTTCCACTGCTGAGAAAACCGGAACTGTGAAAAAGGCCTATGAACAGTGCAACAAAATGCCAACATTAAGCCATTTAAAGTTGCATGTGCGGATGGGTTTTGAACCAGAGAATGTTAGCTGAAGCGTGATTTTTACCACATATTAGGTTTAGATTTGTTCCATCGCCTCAAAAAATCACAATCCCTGGTTGTTAAAACTTGGCGGTGTTTACAAGGCGATAAAGACTTGGGAGTGGGCTCTGTTGACCTAGAGTAGTGAGCAACCAGCTAGGAAACACCCTAGAATCCATATAGCAAAAAAAAACAAAACAAAAAAACAACCACATTTGTAACCGGCTGCCAACCACACACCACTAGCATCATGGTAGTGGGTTTTCACACAGACAGCCATAACTCTCATCCTCTTCAGAAAATGTAAAAGATCTAGATTTCATATATAATATATTTGTTCCCTCTTCTCTCTCTCTTTTCACCTCTTCTTTTCTTGGTGTAGGTGATCCATACATACTATCCATGTCCCCATCTCAGTCTCATGGTCCACCAAAGTTCAGTCATCTAATTTCACGCACACCCAACCACTCAACCCCCAGACTCAAGAGTTGCCACAGCGTTGTACCAGTGAGTAGTAGTAGTAGTTGTTACTACTAACAGTAATATTAATGATACATAAAATAAATAAATTAATTTAGTTTGCAAACTGCACATTTCTTTGAGCATGTTTTTGAAGTCGTTATCTGATTGGCAGGCAGTGCTGGAGAACGTTCCTCAGAGGAATCTAGGAGGTGTGTTGGAGACCGTGAACAACTCAAGAAGCTCAAGCCCCAACCATTCACTTGCCAGCAACAGGTATCCTTTATTACAGTCTTATTAAAGTCAACATCAATTCAAAGTTGACCATTTTTGCTGATGAATAAAGGGAGGGCAAATGTGAATGGTTTAAAGGAATCTATTGTTTTGACTTTGATCTTAGGTCTTGGTATGGATAGACATTTAAAATACATTGTTTACTGTTCTCTCGCTCAACTTTTCAAACCTTTCATTTTTTTAAGTTCTTTTTCGGGTCGCCCACTGTGCAGTGGTATCACTCGTCTGGGTCAGCCATGCAAAAAGAGGGCTCTGGCGGGTCAGGACTATTGTAGACTACATGAAGGTGGTCACACCTCCCACAATCGGCTCTGAAATGGATTCAGCATCTCTTGTCTTCTAATGGACTTCATTTGTTTGTTCATTGTTACAGAAGTGTTTGCAGAATATACATTGAATGCTAGAGCACTTTTCTCTTTTTAACTATTTAATCACGGTAGTTTGTCTTTTTGGTCATAGTGGGTTTTATTTCATGTTTGTTGTCGTGCCTGCATTATTTAATAAAATATGAAAGGTAAGATTTAAGATTCACGCTTTTAAATTTGCAAGTACTTTATGGATTTCACCTTGCTGTCTGCAAATGTATTATGTCTTACAAGCATTTATTAAAGATTTTTTGGAAGAAAATGAAGTGTCTTCAGTTTGCATTTGTCTGTCAAGTTAATGATTGAGGTGGAGAGAGCTATCCATTAGCATTCCCATTCAAGTATTAAAGAATCCCAAGTATGGATGGGATACTTGTCCATGTCCAATCAGTTTAATTAGTCACAGGTTAAGTGTAAAAATCTCAAATGATCCAGAAAAAAAAATAAAATAAAAAAATGGAAGTGCCATAAAAAGGGTTTGAAGTTGTCACAAATATGGTTTTGAATTTAAAAAATAAAACTATTGCAATGCGCTGCTAGTTCTCACACCTGGCATGAGTTTTACGTTTCAAATTGTAACCTAAAAATAAGTAACACTTAGGTTGTGGCTTCATTTCCCAGGCAAAGCTCGAAATGTTAATGTGCAACTGCAACAAATAGACTGAGATTTGCTGGCCATTGTTTAATATGCTGTTCTGTTTTTGTTTTTATGTACTTATTTCACTCTCTAAGACGGCATGGCAATCTTGAAGAAGTTAATGGTGACGGAAAAAAAGTAAAACTAAAACTGTCCATTTAAGCAACAAACTAATTCAGTGACTTCCAAGGACATAAACAAGTAGCCTACAAAATATTATGTTTATGATGTTACTTTGTTGCATTCTCAGATTTAATTATTTTGTCAAAACTAAAACAATTACAAAAGCCATTTACATCTGTGACGGTGATGGAGAATATGTACATCGATTTGCTCATTCATTAATTCGTTACAAGCAGGTATAAGTGAGAGTCCGAGTGGACTCGAAAAGCACAGCATGTTTTACAGGGATGAAGGAAATTCTACATTTTTAGACGCATTTAGGCGGCTCTGAAAAGAGCCTTTGGGTTTTACAACGTAAAATAATGGGTTTAAGCGCGCTCTCCACGAATGCGGCGGGCCAGCTGGATGTCTTTGGGCATGATGGTGACTCTCTTGGCGTGGATGGCGCACAGGTTGGTGTCCTCAAACAGACCGACCAAATAAGCCTCGCTGGCCTCCTGCAGAGCCATGACAGCGGAGCTCTGGAAGCGCAGGTCAGTCTTGAAGTCCTGAGCGATTTCTCGCACCAGACGCTGGAAGGGCAGCTTGCGGATCAGCAGCTCGGTGGACTTCTGATAGCGGCGGATCTCTCTCAGAGCCACGGTGCCGGGCCTGTAGCGATGAGGCTTCTTGACGCCGCCGGTGGCCGGAGCGCTCTTACGGGCGGCTTTGGTAGCGAGCTGCTTCCTCGGGGCTTTGCCACCGGTGGATTTACGAGCGGTTTGTTTGGTTCTTGCCATTCTCTCGGGTTTTGTCTTGTTCTGTTAACAGAATGATTTTGTTTCTGTGTAGCAACTTTTTAAACTCTACTGCCACATTGGGCGGTGCCTCAGCAGAGGCATTTGATTGGCTATTGTGTTTTCGTCCGAATGTGAAGTGGCCAATGACGGTGCGTTTCCTGTTTTCAAACAAGCACCGACAGTCTGCGTTTCCCGCTCAAAGATCATCTATTCAGTGTCCCGTTACTGCATGAAAGTGCTGTTTCTTTCCTGCCTTTTTTTATTTGTTTATCAGATGCTTATGGAAACATAAAAGGGGCCTCATAATCATTGACAACTGTCTGAACAATGAGATTACAGAATACATATACACCTCAACTAAATATTTTGTATGCACCACGTATGACACGAACCATAACAAAATGTCACTTCAATGGTGAACACTTATGCTAATAAAAACAAATAACGTGAAATAATATCTGAATTATAGAAAAATCAAAATAATTTAATGCACCCTTTTAAAGAGAAAGTGGGTGGCTCTGAAAAGAGCCTTTGGGAGTTTTGTGTATTCTTATGTTTACTTGGCTTGTCGGTTTTTTTGGGCAGCAGCACGGCGTAGTTACCTTTGCGGAGAAGCCTGTGAACACGACCAACGGGGAACCGCGGTCCTGCTCTGGATGAGCGTGTCTCTTAGCCTTCACTCTGGCTTTACCACCGGTTTTACCTCTTCCGCTCATTGCCGTGATATTGTAACTACAACCGCAACTCACTGCAAAAAGTAGTAAGGCAGCGGCGTGACAACCTACCCAGCAGTCACAAAACAGGCACACAACGTCATAAGATGTTGATATTTGGTTAAATTTTGGTTGCGACGTCGGGTGACCAAAATTCAACGTAAATTCAATGTCTAATGTCAATGTTAAATTGACGTCCAATACCGACGTCAGGTGACGTTGAGATTTTGTTGTTTTTAGGTTGTGCAACCAAAATCCAACGTTAAGTCAACGTCAAATTGACGTCAAATATTGACGTCAACCCGATTTTCATTTTCAACCAAAATGCAACGTCTGTCCGACGTCATGTCCAACGTCAACCTGACGTTACATAGACGTCTGGTGCCTGCTGGGTAGTTTTAAGAGACCGTGCTTGTCGTCTATTGGCCAGAGTCTGTCACAGCTGCAAACCAATCATTGCGCGTCCCTCCAAAACTCCAAACCCCTTCCTTCGCTCTGCCAGCCTGTCTTGTCCTTGATAAGTGCATGGAAAATGTGAGTTGTTTTCAAAACAAACCTGTGGTCCTTTTTATTGATTTAAATTAGTCCTGTTCACTGCTTATGTGTTTTGGGTATTGCATTTACAATGTGAACACATGTAAGCATAAACCACAATAAATATTTTTCCTCAATACGTAGTGAGTGTATCGCATACTGTGCAAAGCTTTTACCTAAATAATCTAAAGTGACTAGAAACCACATTCAAGGATTATCAGTAAAAAATCGCTCTTCAATATAGGAAGTGGGTGGTTCTTAAAAGAGCCGCTTTGTTTTGGGAAGAAGCAAACACAAAGAGTGACATTTATTTCTTTTTGGGAGCCGCCTTTTTAAGCTTGGCTGCTTTAGGCTTCATCGTCTTGAGTTTGGCTGCCTTGGCCTTCTTGAGAGTTCTTGGCTGGTTTCTTAGCAGCTGCTGGCTTCTTCACCTTCTTGGGGATCTTTGTCGCTGCCTTTGCAGCGGTTGCGGCCGGTTTCTTCGCCTTCTTGGGGGATTTCTTTGCGGCGGGTTTCTTGGTTGCGGGCTTCTTTGCTTTCGCTGGGGTTTTCTTGGCAGGTTTCTTCTTGGGTTTGGCTTGCTTCTTGTTGAGCTTGAAGGAACCGGAGGCGCCAGTGCCTTTGGTCTGGATCAGGATGCCGTTGGTCACCAAACTCTTGATGGCGAGCTTGATGCGAGAGTTGCTCTTCTCCACATCGTAGCCGCCCGCAGAAAGAGCCTTCTTCAGGGCGGCGAGGGACACGCCGCTTCTCTCCTTGGAGGCGGACACGGTCTTGACGATCAGGTCCCTGACGCTTGGACCCGTTTTCTTAGGCTTAGACGCCAATTTCTTTTTGGGAGCTTTAGCCAGCGGGGCAGCTGGAGCGCTTTCACCCATGTCTTCAGACGTGTTTACACGTAGACCGTTGGAATACAATGAAGCGTTGTAGAGCGGCGCTGCGGAAATTAACTGCCACATGAGAACCGTGTAGACTCTACAATTTTCCCCAGGGCTTCTGAGCAACTCAGAGAAAATGTGTTTTCTTCACTTAAACACAGCAAAACAAATGTATCTAAACATCTTTGTAGCGTACATCAAAAGTAACATCAAAGATACTGCGTGGCATATATTCCACAATTTCATATTTAATAATTTGGCTGGCATTAGTTTTCTTCTAAAATGTAGAAATTCAATGTAATGTAAATGTAAAATTCAGACGTGCTGAAATCGCGTTTGGTCTCGTACGTACCTTGTTAGTGTCTGCGCTTGTGTGGCCATTTATTGTGATTAACAGGAAAGTATGTTCAAGCGCCAGCAGAAGACAGTGTAAGAAATACTCTTTGAGAGAAGCAGTCTATCAGCGGAAGTTAAAAGTAGCTCGTAAGTGTATTTACTTGTTTCATTAGTGTTTAGCGCAGTTGCCGTTGCTAGGAAACACTTGTTTTGTTTACTGAGTGGAGACGTGCTGAAATCGCTTTTGGTCTCGTATGTACCTTGTTAGTGTCTGTGCTTGCGTGGCCATTTATTGTGATTAACAGGAAAGTGTGTCCTGCTGAATTCAATTAGTGATTTGTTAGATGGGTATAAAAAAGGTTATTATACCGCGGCAGCCCTCGTGTGAAGCCCTCGTCATGTGAAGACCGAAGTGTGTAAAGACCATCGACTCTACCGAGCGACTCCACTGGACAGGGACACCGGCAAGGAATAAGTATCGCTTTTCATTTATTCTCTTTCCTATTACTTGTTTCACTTCTCTTTCAGTTTTTATAACCATTTCTTACTTGTATGTTTGGCACAGTTATTTTTTTTAGAATTACTGTTAAACTAATGTAGTTTGATTTGTATATGTTATCTATTTTAATTTTAGTTACAGTTGTAGTAATGTTTGTCATTTTATTAGTTTAGTTTTTTTTTTTTCTATTATGTCTGTATAAGTTATTTATTAAGTTTTAGTTTTATTTAATTTGAGTTATTTTAGTACTTCAACAAACTACATGGAAATTAAATAATACTGAATTTATGGATATGCGTGTGTGTGTGTGTGTGCATATATGTCTGTGTGTGTGTACATACATGTAGTTGTTTTTGGTGTTTGGCTTAGTTTTATGTTAGAATCATTAGTACACTCTTATACCTTTTATTCTCTTAATATTTTGAATTATTTGTAGCTTTATTTTGTTTTCATTTAAATGTTAAGTTTAGAAATTTTGTCATATGCATTTCTCATTTTTATTTAATTATTTTTTTTTTAATGTGTGTGTATATATACTATTTATAAAGTTTTAGCTTTTAGTATTGGATCAGTTTTAGTTGTTTTAATACTACAATTGATTGTTTCTGTTGTCCTCATTTGTAAGTCGCTTTGGATAAAAGCGTCTGCTAAATGACTAAAAGTAAAAGTAAAACGTGATTTTTCTATTGATAAAATCCCAATTAAGTTGGCGAGCTTCCATAAGCAGGCACTGCTGGCTTGGCAATCAATCTATAAGCAAAATTTTACACCACTTTGGTATTTTCTGTGGAATAATAGAGATACCTTGTATATAAAAAAAAAAAAAAAAAAAAAAAAAAAGATTAAAAAAATCTATATATCTTTAATCATATATGGAATAATTACTGTTAGTCAGTTGCTTATTGAACATGGTTTGCTTTTGTCATGCTCAAAATTCCTTGAAAATGTAAAAATTCCTGTGAAACCAAAAGACTATGCTGTTATTTTTGACACAATCCCGAGTAAAGTCGTATCATTATTATGCAATTCTGGATATTCTTCTGTTAACACTGACCAACAGTCTTTTGGTCATCTAAATATGAAAACACTGAGAAAGTGTGGTCAATATATATATATATATATATATATTTTTTTTTTTTTTTTTTTGTTAATATATAAAGTAAGAGAGGTATCTTTTAAAATATTACAGATAACTTATCCTATTAAAGAGTTATTTGAGTAGTTTGAATCGGATAGGGAAAACTCTTGTGGTGTTGTTAAATAATCTGATTCTTTTTTTTTTTTTCTTCAGTGTGTCCACTTGAGATTATATTTTGGACAGATGTCTCTAACTTCATTTTGAGGATGTTTGGAACATTAATACAAATTGAAATACATTGTTTGTTTTTGTACAAGATACTATTGATTCTAAAAGATTTTTTTTTTCCCTTACACAAATTATTTTAATTGGGAAATATCATATATTCATGTAAAGAAACTGGCTAAACCAAATTGTGAGCATTTTATAAAATAAATTAAACAATATGGTACTACTTTGCACAATATTGGAAACAACAACAACAAAAAAACTAAAAATACTTATATATGCCAGGAGTAAAAATGTAAAACATTTCACCAAATAATAGTGATATAGTGCTTCATATCTATTTTTCAGAATCAGAATGAGCTTTATTCTCCAATTGTGTGCAAACATACAAGAAATTTTTTTTTTTTTTTTTTTTTTTTTAGAAGCTCTTGGTACATGCATATGACATGAGAACATAAAGAGCATTTAAATAAGACTTTAAGGGGAAAAAATAAACAACAATGATAACGGTATATATCTGGAAGAGATTTATTTAGTTATGCATTATTTACTATGTGCAGCTATAAATAAATATACAGCTTAATTAAAAATATATATGAATTTATGTAACGAGAAATGATATTTAGTTAAGAAATGCATTACAGATAACAAGTGGTAATTTCCGGGTTATTATTTCCCCCTCCTTTTCTTTTTACTTCTTTACGTTAAACAAGGTTGCTGCATGCCTAGTCCCTTACATCTCTCGTCAAGGCAAAGGCGCGGTCATGAGAAAATAAATCTTTGTGGGAATGATCTAGGCATATATTGAGCCTTCTAAAACCTCCCACTAACATTAATAAACCGAAAACTCTTTAACGGAGAAGATGGGTGGCTCTTAAAAGAGCCGTTGTGGTAGTTCGAATCAGTTCACGCTTCACTTGGAGCTGGTGTATTTGGTGACGGCCTTGGTGCCCTCAGACACGGCGTGTTTGGCCAGTTCCCCGGGCAGCAGCAGACGCACAGCGGTCTGGATCTCTCTCGATGTGATGGTGGAGCGCTTGTTGTAGTGAGCGAGACGAGACGATTCACCGGCGATGCGCTCGAAGATATCGTTGACGAAAGAGTTCATGATCCCCATCGCCTTAGAAGAGATCCCGGTATCAGGATGAACCTGCTTCAGCACTTTATACACGTAGATAGCATAGCTCTCCTTCCTGGACTTTCTGCGCTTCTTTCCTCCTTTACCGGCGGTCTTAGTGACTGCTTTCTTAGAGCCTTTCTTGGGCGCAGATTTTGCTGGTTCAGGCATGATGATACTAACGAGCTAATAACAGTAACGCACCGGATAGAAGAATTTATTGACTAAGCTATGCTAATTTTCAAAGAGATATGAAACCTTCTGATTGCGTGTTTTCATAGACCAAACCCATTAACTCGTATGTGATTGGACAACTCGAAGTATCACGAGCGGAACGAGGGCCAATCACAGGCGGTGAATTGATAGCCCCACCTACCGCTACATGTTTGAACTACATCAACCGATATGAATGTTTCTTTTGTTTCAATTCCCGCTCTTTTTGTTAGTTGTGTTTTATGCAAGAAAACAAATGGATCTCAGATATCATAGAGTGTAATTTTTAAAACCCTTAAAGACCCGTTGAGAGAATTTGGAGAAAGGAGAGCAATTTTCCTCTGCTGTCCTGCAAATTTTACTTCTTCTCTAACTTAAATACCATTGCCATCTGATTGTGTTTTATCTTTATTTTGTCAAATCAGTTCAATTCAAAGAAAACGCTAAACAAGCAAATGAAAACGCCCTGTAAGACAAAAATAAACATGCTTTCATTTTGTGGGCCTCTGAATAAAACGTTATTGGCCATTCCACCGAATGGGTGCCATTTGCTTCCAAAACTATTCAAAATAAATTGCATTTTCTTTAAAGATTGAAAATAGTAATAAACATATTTAAATATTCAAAATCTGTATTGGTCCATCTCAGGTCACTTTATTTAATCTTTTACACAATTTTTAAGTGGAAGATGGATTAATTTTTCTTAGTCCTGTTACCAAAACTCGAATGTCTTTTAAAAATAACATTTCGAAATGTCAAATTCCTTTATTTCCCCCTCAGGCAGGTGTTTATTTTAAATACATCATATTTTTTATCATAAAAAAAAAAAAAAATCAGTGTTTATCTACACAAGGTGTATTTTGCTAAAGTACACAAACACATTCTTTAATTTTAAAGACGATTCAAACCTCAAGCTTATCAATTTTCTATGATGCAATTTATTAAACAATGGGATACATTATGGACCAAAATTAATAAAAAAAAAAATAGTGGTTTAACTGTATTTTTTAAGGAAAAAACTATTTGGTAACAGGAATGAAATGGGCAACAGGAATGAGTATCCATTATATTAGTAAACCAATTTGACTACACATGTGAGGTATGAATGCCCGCACCGATATAGTGAAAGTGTTGAAGATTAACCTCACTGCTAAAAAAGGCCAAAACATTTTTCTATTTAAATCTAGTGGTCTGCAGTGGTTTTTGTTAGGGTTATGTTTAGGGGTAGAGGACGGGTTATAAAATAAGATATAAATAACGAAAAAATAATACATATTAAATTAAAATTGATATTATAAATAATAAACTTAACAAATAATATCTTTTCAGTTTTTCTGTGGATATTATTTTCTTATAGCGCAGCTCACAAACGCCATTCCATATATGAGTTTAATACATAATTGCCATAGGACAGAAATTTCAAGTACATTTTCTATAGGATATATGAGTATATGAGTAACAGGACTGAAAGTAACAGGATTGAGATTTTAGGATAAAATTAGCAAATACATATCATCTAGCCACATGGAGTACATGCTAATATTATGAGAATACTCAGCAAATTATAGTGATTCACCAAAGATTTGTATTTTTAAAATAAACAGTTATGTTTTAGAGTAATATCTAAGAAATAATTTAGGTAACAGGACATTATAGTTATAATGACGCTCCCAGTGACCCTTACAATATCATCAAATATACAGAAAAGAAAATAAGACCGCATGTTTTTGATCATTTCATTGCCTTCAGAAGATCCAGATGTTGCAATATTATGTTGAAAATGTGTCTTGTGGAATTTTCCCCGTTTTTTTAGAAAACCAGGGGACACGACTAAAATGTGTATTTTATCCAAAATATTATAAATTTGTTTTTAAAAGCACAGATAGGATATGGAGATACACAAAAATGCTAAATAAAAATGATTTCTGAAGGATTTTAAACAATTCATGTTAAAATGTAGCGTTAGACACTGGCGACATTTTACTCACTGGCGCTAGATTTTCAGTGTTTTAGGTAGTTTTCAATGTTTTAAATTATATATTTTAAACTTGCAGTTAGATTAATGTGCAGGACACTTTGCTTAATAATAAGATGTATTTTATAGTTAATTTTTCTGCATGTTTGTACCTATGATGTCCGAGGGACAGAAATTGCACCCGTTCGGTAGAATGACCCTTAAACGAGCTTTAATTTTGAGAATCACGTTTACAGCTCTAAAACACAAAAACACTTGTTTTCTGGGTGCAATTCACACTAGTTTCACTTCTTTTTAAAAAAAAAAGAAAAAAAAAAGTTCATTCACAGCGGTTTTATTGTTAGTTTTCATCTAAAGCATAAAACTGCAACATCACTTTAACATTGACTCTTTATGTGACCGTATGGGTGGCTCTAAAAAGAGCCGTTGGGTTTTTCAGTTTCTTTTAATTTAAAGTCGTTTAACCTCCGAAGCCGTACAGAGTGCGTCCCTGTCGTTTCAGAGCGTACACGACGTCCATGGCGGTGACGGTCTTTCTCTTGGCGTGCTCGGTGTAGGTAACAGCATCGCGGATCACGTTCTCCAGAAACACCTTCAGCACACCGCGGGTCTCCTCGTAGATCAGACCGGAGATACGCTTGACTCCGCCGCGGCGAGCGAGACGACGAATAGCGGGTTTGGTGATGCCCTGGATGTTATCACGCAGAACTTTACGGTGACGCTTGGCGCCTCCTTTCCCGAGTCCCTTACCTCCTTTGCCTCTTCCAGACATTATTACGCGTTTTCGTACCGACAAAATACGAATAAGAGACAAGTACGCCAGGGATAGCTTTTACATTTGCTTACAGGACCTAACTGAAACCAACCCCGCGTCACATGGCGCGCACCCCCTCTCCCGAGTTTGTCCTGACCTTTTGGCCTCTCCCCGCTAGTTAGAGCAGGAAATAATATGGTGTAATGGTGCGTTCAAGTCATGTCGGATACATCGTAATTACGTGTTGAACGCCACCACAAAGTCGTTATTACGAATGGGAAACTCGAAATTTTCTTTAAGCCCAGAGTTTCCGAGTTGGGGGCGTGTCAGTGAAAAACATGTCGGATGCCATGGACGCAGCCAAAGACTAAAGATATGCAGCGTCAGTAAAGTTGTTGAAATTAATAAAATGATTATTTTTTTTGTAATGTACAATAAAACTATATAAGTTACATATACAAAATATGATATTATTGTATAAGTATAATAGAATATATAATTATTCAGTTTACATCACCTTCATGAATTAAATAAAAACAGAAAAAAGAAAAAAACACAATGATGCACATTCTTCATTCATCATTTTGTAGATGTAGAGTTAAAAAAATAGTTGAATTGTATGTATAAAAGTTAAATCACCATCTTGTTCCGACCAAAGCGACTTGAATGCACCCGACGTCGCAATAACGACTCATCAACTCTTAAGTACGAACGTCCCAGGACTTGAACGCAGCATAACCCCAAACCTTGATCTAACAATGTCTGTTTCGTATTAAATTCACGTTTTAAAAGGTTAATTTGACAAAAAAGATTTATAAGATCATATCTACTTAATATTTACATGTATACATTTGGAAGACGCTTTGACTTTCATATCATCGTCTAGAGCCGCGCTCCATTTGATTTGCGGGAACGTGCACCAAAGTAAATGGAGAGCTGCAGATCTCATATCACACATTAAATCAGTGGTTCTCAACTCCCCCGTAAATAAACACCTATTATAACGAAATTACCTCTACTTACAAATTAAACCTAGCAAGAGACATTTGACGCGGTTATGTTTTGACAATTTATAATGCATTAACGTGTATATAATTCAGCCAAGTGCAGTTTCATATACAGTGGGTACGGAAAGTATTCAGACCCCCTTCACTTTTTTCAGTTTTGTTATGTTGCAGCCTGATACTACAATTGTTTAAATTCATTTTTTTTTCTCATTAATCTACACTCTGTACCTCATAATGATGAAGTGAAAACAGAATTTTAGAAATGTCTGTAAATTTATTAAAAAGAAAAAACTGAAATATCACATTTACATAAGTATTCAGACCCTTTGCAACAACACTTGAAATTTCGCTCAGGTGCCTCCCATGTCTCTTGATCATTGCAGAGATGTTTCTACACCTTGATTGGAGTCCGCCTATGGTAAATTAAATTGATTGGACATGATTTGGAAAGGCCCACACCTCTCTGTAAAAGGCCTCACAGCTGATAATGCATATCAGAGCGAAAACCAAGCCACGAGGTCAAAGGAACTGCCTGCAGAGCTCAGACACAGGATTGTATTGAGGCACAGATCTGAGGAAGGCTACAAAAAAAATTCTGCTGCACTGAAGGTTCCCAAGAGCACAGTGGCTTCCATAATTCTCAAATGGAAGAAGTTTGGCACAACCAGGACTCTTCCAAGAGCTGGTCCCCAGCCAAACTGAGCAATTGATGGAGAAGGGGCTTGTCTAGACTGGTGACCAAGAACCTGGTGGTCACTCTAGTTGAGCTCCATGATCATATATGCAGATGGGAAAAACCTACAGAAGGACAAACATCACTGCAGCACTCCACAGATCTGGGCTTTATGGGAGTGTGGCCAAACTCAATCCTCTCCTCAGTGAAGACACATGAAAACACACTTGGAATTTGCAATACAGCACCTAAAGGACCCTCAGACTCTGAGAAACAAGATTACCTGGTCTGATGAACCTCAATTCTAAGCATCATGTTTGAAGGAAACCGGCTCTTCTCATCACCTGCAGAGTACCATCCCAAAAGTAAAGTGTGGTGGTAGCAGCCTCATGCTGTTGGGCTGTTTTTCAGCGGCAGGGACTGAGGAACTCATCAGAGTAGAAGAAAAGCTCAATGCACCAAAATATTGAGATAGCCTTAATGAAAACCCAGTCCAGCGCATTCAAAACCTCAGACTGGGCCGAAGGTTCACCTTCTAACATGACAATGACCCTAAGCACACAGCCAAGGCAACACAGGAGTGGCTTAGGGACGACTCTGTGAATGTCCTAGAGTGACCCAGCCAGAGCCCTGACTTGAACCCTATCGAACATCTCTGGAGAGACCTGAAAAAGGCTGTCAACAGACGGTCCCCATCCAACCTGACCGAGCTTGAGAGGATTTGCAAAGAAGAATGGCAGAAATTCCCCCAATCCAGTTGTGCAAAGCTTGTTGCGTCATACCCAAAAAGACTCAAGGCTGTAATTGCTGCCAAAGGTGCTTCAACTAAGTACTGAGTAAAGGGTCTGAATACTTATGTAAATGTGACTTCAGTTTTTTTCTTTTTAATAAATTTACAAACATTTCTAAAATTCTGTTTTCACTTTGTCATTATAAAGGACAGAGTGTAGAGTAATGAGAAAAAATAAAAGAATTTAAACAATTGTAGTATCAGACTGCAACATAACAAAATTGAAAAAAAGTGAAGGGGGTCTGAATACTTTCCGTACCCACTGTATATTAGAAGTATGGCTTTTTTTTTTATTTTATTTTCTTAGATAAGGGTGTCATTGCGAAACAGTTAGTGATCAAACTTGTATAACATATGCTACATTCTGTCTGTGTGTATTCTAAGTAGTAACGTTAATGGTAAAATAAAATTATTGAAACAAATGGAAAGACAAAATCAAAATTCTTTTAAAGATTAAGACAGTCTTACTATTCGTTATACTCAACATTACAGTGTAAATACTCTCGTTCAGTGAGATTTTGGTGGCTCTTAAAAGAGCCTTTGGGTTTTACAACGTAGAATAATGGGGTTTAAGCGCGCTCTCCACGAATGCGGCGGGCCAGCTGGATGTCTTTGGGCATGATGGTGACTCTCTTGGCGTGGATGGCGCACAGGTTGGTGTCCTCAAACAGACCGACCAAATAAGCCTCGCTGGCCTCCTGCAGAGCCATGACAGCGGAGCTCTGGAAGCGCAGGTCCGTCTTGAAGTCCTGAGCGATTTCTCGCACCAGACGCTGGAAGGGCAGCTTGCGGATCAGCAACTCGGTGGACTTCTGATAGCGGCGGATCTCTCTCAGAGCCACGGTGCCGGGCCTGTAGCGATGAGGCTTCTTGACGCCGCCGGTGGCCGGAGCGCTCTTACGGGCGGCTTTGGTAGCGAGCTGCTTCCTCGGGGCTTTGCCACCGGTGGATTTACGAGCCGTCTGCTTAGTTCTTGCCATCGCTGCGATATACTTCTTTCTCCGTTCTAGTTCGTACGTAGAAAATGCTACTCTATGTTACGCGCCTGTTTTTAAAGCATCATGCGGCCACCAGCTTATGGTGTCATAAAGGTGGAGAGGTTTGTGATTGGCTGATATGTGACGTCAGCGCATGACTGCTAGCCAATGATTGCGCAGCTTCTGTTTTCAATTGGGCTGCTTGTTTCCCGCTCAAAATGTTTTGCTGTTGTTTATTACTTTACGCATCAAACACACCCTTTACAGATTTGCTAGTAATATTATTTTATGTATTCGTTATAAAATATTAACTTATTCTTTGATTTAATTGGTTGGGTAAAATTCTCTCCAGCTGTTGATTGTATTTGCATTTACCCACTAAACAGTTTGTGTATTTATTTGGTTGAAAAGTCTTTCTTTCTTAAAAGTAGGTATCGAATAGCATCATGAATTAAACGGTGAAAGAAAAGCGCCCTCTGTTAGATAAAATGGGTGGCTCTTAAAAGAGCCTTTGAGTTTCAGAAACCGATTTGAATCGGTTTATTTAGCTTTAGCGGGTTTCTCGGTCTTCTTGGGGAGCAGCACGGCCTGGATGTTGGGCAGCACGCCTCCCTGAGCGATGGTCACTCCGCCCAGGAGTTTGTTCAGCTCCTCGTCGTTGCGCACCGCCAGCTGCAGGTGACGGGGGATGATGCGGGTCTTCTTGTTGTCCCGAGCGGCGTTTCCAGCCAACTCCAGGATCTCAGCAGTGAGATACTCGAGCACAGCGGCCAGATAAACCGGAGCACCCGCACCGACGCGCTCGGCGTAGTTACCTTTGCGGAGAAGCCTGTGAACACGACCAACGGGGAACTGCAGTCCTGCTCTGGATGAGCGAGTCTTAGCCTTCGCTCTCGCTTTACCGCCGGTTTTACCTCTGCCGCTCATCGTTGGTTTTAAATCTTTTGCAAAACAGAAACAATGAATTCGTGTGTCCCCCCTATACTGTTTTTAAACGAGCGTGCCAGTCGCCCATTGGTTTAGAGCCGTGTAAGATTTTAAACCAATCACTGAACTTCCCTCCAACCTCCACCGCCAAAGCCACACCCCCACAGCTGGCGTTCGGATTGTGCTGCATTTTAGATTATTAAAAACAACAGATTACAGAAAACATTAAAGAATTGTGATGGGGTTGAATAATTAAAAAAAAGAAAAAACAATATTGATGCAAAAGGTATTAAAATATTCCTTTTAACCTAATTAAATTTAGATCGATAATCTATTTACTGTTCATATTTATAAACGTGAATAACTATGGCTTTTCTAACTTCAGTCAGTCAAATCAAGTCAAGTCACCTTTATTTATATAGCGCTTTTAACAATACAGATTGTCAAAGCACTTAACAGTAATCAAATTGGAGGATAGAGTGTCAGTAATGTATAATAATAAGATTAAACACTCAATTTTCAGTTAAAGGCATTTCATTATTGAATTCAGAGATGTCATTGTCTAGCTCAGTTTAGTTTAAATAGTATCTATGAAATCAAATTGACGATAATCGTTAGAAATTAAGTGTCCCCAACTGAGCAAGCCAGAGGCGACAGCGGCAAGGAACCAAAACTCCCTCTGTGACAGAATGGAGAACAAAACCTTGGGAGAAACCAGGCTCAGTCGGGGGGCCAGTTCTCCTCTGGGCAGGATATTATTGTTTATTTTTTTACTTATTGTTTTAATTAAATTTTAAATGTATAAATGTATTATATTTCTATATGTTTCAAACATCTTGTTTAGGAAGAGCATTACTGAAAACAGTGAAAATCTGGCCAATGTCTGAGTCACCAATTTCAGATTCACCAGTTTCATACAAAACCAGATTTCGATTTTTTTTTTATTTCAGATGATGATATTTTGATTTGATGTGCTCTTCCTAATGCCAGTAGTCAGTACGTAAAATATTGTGAGTCAAGGTAAACAGATGCAATCTTACAATAATCTACATCCACTAAGAGTCGAACTACAGGTCTTTGTTTTGCTCTTTCTTTAGAGTTAGTGGGTGGCTCTGAAAAGAGCCGTTGGGGAATAAAACAGGTGTTTATTTCTTCTTAGGAGCTGCCTTTTTAGGCTTGGCAGCTTTAGGCTTTGCCGCCTTGGGTTTGGCAGTCTTGGCCTTTTTGGGGCTCTTGGCTGCTTTCTTGGGCGTTGCTGGCTTCTTTGCCTTCTTGGGGCTCTTCGTCGCCTTCTTAGGGCTCTTCGTCGCCTTCTTAGCGGCTGCAGCGGCGGGTTTCTTGGCCTTCTTGGGCGATTTCTTAGCGGCGGGCTTCTTTGCCGCTGCGCTCTTGGGCTTCTTGGCAGCAGCGGGTTTCTTGGCCGCGGGCTTCTTGGCTTTAGGAGCCGCTTTCTTAGCCGGTTTCTTCTTGGTCTCGGTTTGCTTCTTGCTGAGCTTGAAGGAGCCGGAGGCGCCGGTCCCTTTGACCTGCAGCAGGGTGCCTTTAGTCACCAGGCTCTTGATGGCGAGCTTGACGCGGGAGTTGTTCTTCTCCACGTCGTAGCCGCCCGCAGCGAGAGCTTTCTTCAGGGCAGCGAGGGACACGCCGCTCCTCTCCTTAGACGCGGACACGGCTTTGACGATCAGCTCGCTGACACCTGGACCTGCTTTCTTGGCTTTGGCAGCGGACTTCTTCTTGGGCGCTTTGGCCGGCGGGGCGGCTGCTGCTGGAGCGGTTTCTGACATTTTTTCGAGCGGATTTACAATCTTTCAAATGCTGAGTTAAACGATGAGTGTTGCTCGAGCAGCGCTGCGCTCTTAAACAACACATGAGAACCTTATAGACTCAACCCGCCCTCTCGGTGTCTGCGCGCCTCCGCGAGCCCCTCGCGCTTGTGTTTTCTTCTCCTACATTTAAGGGCAAAACTCGAGTGTTAAAACAGTTTGAGGCAGTAGAAACAAAGCCAGCACCAAGCAGAGGTTCTTGGCTTTCTTTGGAGGCTAAAATACGCGGCGAGGAAATGTTTCTTTTGACCCAATCTGATCAAACTCAAGGCGAGCATCAGCTACGGAACAAAGCCGCGTGTAAATCTAATGCCTTGTTTAAGTGGAAAATTTGAAAACATATTAAAATCGTCCTATGTGTGTTTTAGAAACAGTTTGAATGTGTGTTTAATGAAATGAGCATCAGTGAAGGGCGTGTGTAGTGTTTCTTACAGTTGTTGTTTTGTGCCGCTTGAAGCACAACGATCCGAAGGCTTCGAGTCTGTGACTCATGTCTGGTCAGCAGACCATCTATAATAATAACAATAACAATAACTCAGTTCGGAAAATTATGATTGAGCTTATATGAGTTTCATTTTAACTTTCAATTTTTAATTTGAATTCATAGGAGTTAGCCACCATTTTGCCAAAACAAAAATAGTTATGAACGAGATTGGTTACACCAGCGCATTTTCTGATTTAGTTTCTTTTATGTAGCAGGCATTTCTTGTAGGCTAATTCTGTGTCTTTCAAGTTTGAATAAATTATATTTTCTGATGTATTTGTACAAATTACTCTTTGTGTTACAGATGTGTAGAATGTCTTGGTTTCGTTATTCTTTTTTTTGTCAAATTGAAAAAAAAAAAATTATATATGACAGGTATGCAGAAGTCAGCACAGTTTAGATCATATTTAGAGAAATGTGTGTGTCAAATATGACACAGTAGCTTTATAGAGTTATAGTGGTAATTCACCCAAAATTTTTTAAAGGAAAACGCCACTGTTTTTCCATATTCCAATATGTTTTTCCCTCAATTTAGACGAGTTGATGCGTACCTCTCCCATCTCAGTGCGTGCACTTAATCGCTCTAGCACACGGCGCCACTATGCTAGCGTTTAGCTTAGCACCATTCATTCCTTAGGATCCAAACAGAGATGAATTTAGAAGCTACCAAACACTTCCATGTTTTCCCTATTTAAAGACGGTTACAATTACGGTTACAATTACAGTTACGGTCTAAATTGAGGGAAAAACATATTGGAATATGGAAAAATGGTGGCGTTTTTCTTTAACCATTTACTCTCCCTAATGTTATTTACTCTCCCTAATGTCCTTTAACCATTTACTTTCCCAAACCCTTATTACCTGCTTGCTTCTATGGAACGTAGAGATGGGAAGATTCCCCGATTTGCTCGGTGCATCAGCAATAAAGTTAACGTTGTGATTCATCGGTATAAAAAGTGTGCATCGGCTACAAGTTGGCATTTGTATCACGATGCATCGTTTCTAACACATTTGCATCGGTAAATACGGATTTATTTATATATAATTACTAGTGGATGCGCTACACTTTTATTGTTTAGAAAGTGACCAATAATCTGTGACCAATATTTTATATGTAGATTGATTTCTCCTCTCGAAACTGTTTCTCAAGCGCGTTCTCTCATCACCGCTGTGAGTGAATATGACGTATCACAACAACACTATAGAGACCTGAGGAAAAGCGGGGATTAAAGTCGAAAACCTAACCTGAAATAACCTAACAAATCAATCGGGCTAAAGCGGTTCCATAAACGACAATGTAAGTTCACACAATTTGTGCAATCTCAATTTGTGCACGCTTATTCTTAATCAGCCCTTAATGTCGATCATGGGTCTAATCGATCCACCATGGCAAACAGCGAATATATTTGTGGTGTTTAATGCATTTGAGACGTTGTGTTTTCCTTGCATAACTGACATGTCACGACTATATTTTTCATCTGTAAATGTTAGAAAGTCATGTAAATACATCCATTTTGCTGTCAGGAGTGGGTGAGGCTTACACGAGTGAACGAGCGCCGCTGCGTGTATGCGCGCTAAACAGAGCAATAATTCTGAGACAAATATGCATTTTGCTAAAATATTCATCGTTGGACATTAATAGAATTTTAAACCTACATATAGGTATATTTTTATGATAGCATAGCAATAGTAACTGTTGTAATGGGTAAATAAAATGCAAGCTGATGCAGTCCTAATTACTAAGCTCAGATGAGTTATTGTGTGTTTTTAATTTAGTGATTTTAATGCTTTAAAGAGCAATGTTAGATTGTAATGTTCTAATGCTTTCTGTTCTAACTATAAAAGGTACAGCTGTCATAAAACCAGAGAGAAAGGATGCATGGCTATAAGAGTGTATGAGAGAGAAAACTATTCACCTGCCCCACATTTCACAACTCAATGCCTGCTTTTGTATATTTGATGCATGTAAGTCTTATTTTATAATTTGTTACCACAGAAAATATTTGATATATTGTGAAATAAAGCTGGATAAATTATTTGAATGTTAGGCTAAGGTTACCTTGACCTTGAAATCCATTATTAGTGAGAAAGGGAAACATGTCCAACGCTGTTAGCTAGCTTGACATATTATATTCTAGCTAGCTAATGTTAGATACGTCAAAACTAAAGTTGAATAAGAATGTTACAAGTATATATCATCGCTGTCAAGTGAAAATCTTGTATCTCCATATTTTATTTATTTATTTATTTAGTCTGTCAGTGTTCCTGAAAGTAACAGTTTTGGACATACAAGGTTTCTGTCTGACAGTGACAACATGTAATAAGTATATGCTTGAACAAAAGTTTGATGTGCATTTGCATATATTCTTGTGCTTTTTGATGTTCTTTATCCAGAGTGTTAGCATAGCTGGTCCCAGTCATTCTAGATTACATTTACATTACATTTAGTCATTTAGTAGATGCTTTTATCCAAAGCGACTTACAATGAGGACAATAGAAGCAATCAAAATCAACAGAAGAGCAATACTATGTAAGTGCAGTGACAAGTCTCAGTTAGCCTAGATTAACAGCTGAAATGTTTGTAGAGATGCTGCATGAAGAAAAGGATGAGGAAGATCAGGCAATTCTGATTCAGAGTCTGAAATATCTGATGCTGATGACCTAGAATATGTGCCACAGGGTCAATCTGGAGTTGTGGGTGTGAATCCAGTTCTCCTAGATGAAGAAGACTTATTTGGTAACATTGAAGACTAGTCTGATGAGTCCTCTAAGAGGAAACTCAGACCCAGTCCAGTAGATTGAGTAAACGTGGTTTGCACCTACTCATGTAAACTGAGAACACGGAGGTGGCCTATGGTACAATGTGCTGGATGTTACACCCTCAGTGCCTATACCAGAGAGTCCTGCAGAGTTAAATTAGGCCTAGTTTAGTTTAGTTTATTTATATAGCACAATAAAACAACAGTCGTTGACCATTGTGCTATACAGAAATTGTAAAATCAAAATAACAAAACACCAATCAAAACAATAACACAGCATACAATGACATGGTGCATTCAGAGGACATGGTACATACAGAGGAAAAACATGCTCAGCTCAGCTCAGATATTACAAGCCTTTCCTAAAAGGTGAGTTTTAAATTTTACTTTAAACAGAGATTCTGTCGGGATTATCCTGATAGATAAATGTAGGCTATTCCACAATTTGGGGTCGACTATAGCAAAATCCCAATTTCCCTTTCTTTTTATCCTTGATCTGGGAACCTTTAAAAGTTTCTGAATTGATGACCTTAAATAATAATAATAATAATAATAATAATAATAATAATAATAATAATAATAATAATACTTCGAAGTAATAATACTTCGTTACAGTACTTAAATATTTTTTGGGCATATCTGTACTTTACTTGAGTTTTTATATTTCAGCCAACTTTTACTTTTACTCCACTATACATTTCCTAATAAAAATGTATACTTTTACTCCAATACATTTCCCCGAAGCGTATTCGTTACTTACTACAAAATAGTCAGAAGAACACAGACGGCAGGAAAGCAGGTTTGACGAATCAGTGATCTGACGTTTGCAAGTTAGACTCCTAAAAACACCTTTGCTCATGCAAACAAGTGTGCGCACAACCGCGGATGATTTTATTTTCCACTCAAGTCGAGTCTGGGGTGTGCACTACAGCATCGTCTGCGATAATATGGTAAGTGTTGTTGCAATGATGCGCGATCTGACATTTTCAAGTAGGCTATACGGCCAAATCACGCAGAGTGCACGCACGTTGATTTATAAGTCTATTAAAACTCAAAATTCCAGGCATTCTAAATTGTAGACAGCAAAAATGCTTCTGTATGCTTTTCATATTTATATAATTTAATATAGTTAACTCCTATAGCTATATCACACAGAGAGTACCGTTTTTCTGCAGATATCAGCATAAACACATTTAATAATCATTTTATACACAAGTGTTGTGCCAGAGGTAGCTATAAAGCTTGCATCTGTAGTCCCTGGGTAGGATTTTGTTACAAAATTACAATACTCCATCATACTTGTTTGGGACCAACTTGTAGCACAATAGAATACATGTGGGAGAATCATTGTATACATAAAGAGTTTAGCAGCACCCATAGGTAATTGGTGCCTCATATTCTTGAAGATCATCAAGCTTGTTCTAGCACTTCTAAAGACTTTTTTTATATGTTAGAATCCAAAATCATACTCAAATATTTAAAATGCTCAACGATATTTATTGCCTCTCCTTTGACTAAAATATCCAGACAACGCTTATCAACTCTTATCTTAATCGAAACATATATTCCCACAGTTTTACTCACATTAAGAGTAAGGCAAGAGTGGCATAGCCAATCTGAGACTTTGTTCAATGCAGCAGTAAGTTTGATAGCAGCTTATTCTTTTGTCTCAGCATAAGCATAAACAACTGTATCATCTGCATAAATCTGAACCTGGACCTCTGGACAAACTGTAGGCAGATCATTAATATATGGACTAAACAGAATTTGTCCAAGAATTGACCCCTGTGGGACTCCAGTATTACAGTCATTGTTTTCTTAAATTTAAGTATGATTCCATCTATTTTAACGTATTAGTAGAAAAAAATATTACATTATTTTCCTCAAGAAAATTAATAAATTATATTAAATATTAAATTATTTTCCTGAAGAATTTGATGGTATTTTGCCCCATCCATTTGTCCTTCTATCCTGACAAGTGCTCCAGTCCCTGCTTCAGAGAAACACCGCTATAACAGGACATTACTACCTCCATGCTTTACCGTAAGAATGCTGTTATTTGGATGGTGAGCAATATTGGATTTCCGCCAGACATATCCCTTGGTGTTGAGGCCAAATAATTCAATTTTAATCTCATCTGACCACAACACCTTGTGGCCTCAGAATCTTCAAGGTGTGTTTTGGCAAAGCTCTTTTTCTCCATTTGTGGAGAATTTGTAATATTGTTGTCAAATTCACAAGATGAGCACTCTTTGAAATAAATTCCTGCAGCTGCTTCAGAGCTGTTGTAGACGTCTTGGTCGCCTCTCTGACCAGGGGCTCTTTCATTCAGTTTGGAGCAACGTCTTAAAATCTCCCAGCTTATCATGACCCACACTTGGCTTCAAGTCGTTTGCCTTTTTAAGAGAAAGTGAGTGGCTCTTAAAAGAGGCTTTGGAGTTCTCATCAATCAAACTGCTTTAATTTACTTGGCTTTGGTGAGCTTGTCGGTTTTCTTGGGGAGCAGTAGAGCCTGGATGTTGGGCAGCATGCCGCCCTGAGTAATGGTCACTCTGCCCAGAAGTTTGTTCAGCTCCTTGTCGTTGCACACCGCCAACTATAGGTGACGGGGATGATACGGGTCTTCTTGTTGTACCGAGCGGCATTTCCAGTCAACTCCAAGATCTCAGCAGTGAGACACTCGAGTACAGCGGCAAATGTGGCCCAGGTACTTTAAGATGTATTTGGCCAGTTTTGGAAAAGATATGGCATGGTAAGCACTGGCTAATGTGGCTGTGAGCCTAAAGTGGCCCTTATATGATGCCACAAATGTGGCCCAGTTATCCTCAAACATATTTGGGCCAGTTTTGGCAAATATATGGCACAGTGAGCACTGGCTAATGTGGCTGTGAGCCTAAAGTGGCCCGCATATGGTGCCACAAATGTGGCCCAGTTATCCTAAAACGTATCTGGATTAGTTCTGGCAAAGACATGGCACAGTGAGCACTGGCTAATGTGGCTGTTAGCCTAAAGTGGCCTGCATATGATGCCACAAATGTGGCCCAGTTATCCTAAAGCCTACCTGGTCCAGTTTTGGCAAAGATATGGCACAGTGAGCACTGGCTAATGTGGCTGTGAAAATAAAGTGGCAACCATATAAAATGACAAATATTGCCCAAATAATTAATAACCACTTTTGGCAAATATTATATATTGTTTTATTCATTTATTTATTGTCATGGCTGATATGCGACCTTCCTATGGCTTGCTTGTGGCCCAAATTTGGCAAACAGGAGCGGACCGCCTAAGTGCCATCATTCTTCTAAGTATGTGGGCTGGAGCAAGGTGTTGGATCTGGGCCAGAATTAAAATCAATGTGGCCCAGATTTGGGCCAGTTCTGCTTTATTTGGTTTATTCATGGCTGATATTGGGCCTTCCTTTGGCTTACTTGTGGCCCAAATTTGGCAAACAGGAGCGGACTGCCCAAGTGCCATCATTCCACGCAGTATGTGGGTCAGATGAAAGTGTCAGGTGTGGGCCTGATCTGGACCTCAGGAATTTTGCTATCTGGGTTGGCTTTGCGGAGAAGAATGTGAACATGGCTGACAGGAAACTGCAGCCCTGCACTGGATGAGCGAGTCTTAGCCTTAATGATACATTTCTTTCTTATAAAAACGCAGCTTTCGTCTTCTCAAGATGTTAATTGATGGACTGGTGTGTGTGTAGATTACTTGTGGATTATTGTGATGTTTTTATCAGCTGTTTGAACTCTTGGTCTCTTCTGACGGCACCCATTCACTGCATGGCCTGAGGGTGAGTAAAATTAGCTAAAAATGTGATTATTTGGTGAATTGTTCCTTTCGTATATTTACTAAAAGTCATAACAGCTGCCATCTATCATTCACAAATGGCTCAGGATTGTAAAGTTGTGAAACATCGTGTGTTTGATCAGATGGCGTTGTATGTTTGTAAACCATAAAGGCCTCCTATAGAAAATCGACGCACTTTTGTAAAAAAAAAAAAAAAAAAAAATCATATTTAAAACATTATAAACACTTTTCTCTTACTTCCGCTAACTGTTGTGCGTTTTTTTTTTTTTTTTTTTTTTTTTAGCTGATTCAGGTAGAAGTAACTGTTAAAGCAAGGGTGTCAAACTCAGTTCCTGGAGGGCCACAGCCCTGCACAGTTTAGATATAACTCTAATTAAACACATCTGATCCAGCTAATCTAATCATTTAGGCTTATTTGAAAACTACATGGTATGTGTGTTGGAGCAGGGTTGAAACTAAACTCTGCAGAACTGCGGCCCTTCAGGAACTGTGTTTGACACCCCTGTGTTAAAGCACCTCTCAACATATTCATGCTCCCAATATGGGGAAGATTTGGCAAACTAATGACTTGCTGTTCTGGAATGATATCAAATATGTTTCTGTGTTTTCAGGAGAATGGTAAACTCAGGCAGTGTCTTCATATGGAAGAAAGTCCTAACACTGGCCTATAACATGCTCACCCTGAACACACTGTACCTTAAAACTAAATGAGATTAGATTACATCATTTTTAAATTTTTAGATGAAATTTTTAGATTTGTCTGTTGATTTTATGTTTAATTGTGTGTCAGTGTGTCTTCAATTTTGATTTGATTTTTTTTTAATTCCCTTTCTCTTCTAAATGTTAACTCTTTGTATACAATTTATTAATTGTAATTATTTTTTAAAGAAATTATTAAAGCAAAAAAAAAAAAAAAAAGTGTGTACCTACTATTTTCGAAGAGACAAATATGTATATATATATATAGTATATATAAAGTGTGTTAGGGTGTGGGATAGGCTTAAAATGTATTTTTTATAACTATATACAAAAATGCTAGTCTGTGAAAAGTTCCTCCTGTGAATTGTCATTTACACTTGTGCAGACTGAAAACCATTTTGCCTAATGAACAGAGCCATCCAGGAAGTCCCAGTTATCATCTGCTTTTAATCTGTTTCTAGCAATTTTGAGTTTTCCCCCCAAACTCAACTCTCTTAACCTTACTAGTGTCACAGTGTGTACAGAGGCACTGCTTTACTGTAGTGAGACATGACAGATGAAAGTACATTCAGTTTCAAATGTGTAGTGATGTGAAAAGGCTGCTGATATTGAGGATGTGTAAAGTTGTCTTGTTGCTCACTGGAGCAACTGGAAGTATTACAACTTACTTAGCACTCCGCCACTGCTTTGAAAGGTTTGTAATGTAATAAACGTTACATTCAAGTGCAGGAAATAGTTAGCAATTAGACATATTTACAGTACATTTAACTGAAGTGACCTTAGTGATGAAGGCTAGAAATAGTATGGCTTTATGATTTTAGTGAATTTAGTGATTTTAGTAAAGGGTCCAAGGCTCAAAAGAGAGACATTTATGTGAGAACTGCACACCCTGACAAAAGCAGCCACTAACAGTGTTGGGTAGTAACTAGTTACAGTAATAATATTATTTTTTTGCAGTGACTAGCAGTGTAACTAATTACTAGACTTCAGTAATAACATTACAGTTACTATCCATAAAACAGCTCGTTACTTACTCTCGATGTCTCAACCCCTACTGATTTGAAATTTAACAATCCATTAATTCCTAGATTTATTTTCATAATTTTCACGACTTGCACAGGCACATGAAGTCACCAGAGCAGCAGACACGCTTGGAATATGAAAAAGCTTACATTCAGCAGATGGAAAAATTTATTTTTTTTCAGGAGAAAAGATGATCTGAACACCAATGTGTAAGTTGTGGCATTACTTTACTGTGGCATTACATCCCTCTGATCCCGATATAAATTGTATAAAATCTTTTTAGAGAATGAAACATTTTCTTATGAACTTATATTATTTCTTTTTATAAAATACATCATGGAATATAATCGTATATGGGTAACAGAGAAATTAGAGCTACAATTAGCTTCAAGCTACACATGACAATTAATGAGATTAATACAACACTTTTACTTAAACATTACTATTAATTACCACTGAGTGTTTGTAATAACTTCTGACTGCGATCCAATGTGGATTTTGTTCAAAAGATGAGGTGGAAATATATTGTTAGTAACATTTTAGAAGAATTTTATGGGGAAGATATGCAATTACAACTTATGTGGGGCATGAAAGAAAAGTAATGTAACTAGTAGTGTAACTAATTACTGTTGCCAGAAAGTAATAAGGTAATAATATTACTTTTGAAAAGAGTAACTAGTAATGAGTCATATATTACATTTTTTGAATAACTAACCCAACACTGTTTGAAAAAGAGTGCAAAAGTAATATTTTACTTAGAGTTTAAAGCTATTGTAGGGAGGCTGAAGTTTAGTGTTAACCATATAATATAAAGCTAGGCTTTAACAAGCTATTAATTAACACATACAATCATACGCTTACAGTAACTACTCAGAGAAAAAAAAAAAAGTGTTTTTCAGAATTTAATATTTCCTTTAGCTGATATATATATGTATATAATCAAATATATATGAAATAATTTTGATAATTATTATTTTAAAAGTAACTGTTTTCTATGTAAATATATTTTAAAACATAATTTATTCCTGCAATTCAAAGTGTAGTTTTCAGCATTACTCCAGTCTTCAGTGTCACATGATCCTTCTGAAGGTAATATGCTGATTTTCTGCTCTGTTTATCACGCTACGGTGGAATGAAACGCACGAAGATGATGAACAATGCAAATAGTCTTTAATAACCCACAATATGGCAAACACAGGTCAGACAGGCAGGAACACACGTAGGAACGTAGTAGACCGGACAAGGGAACACAGGACTGAACACAGTTTAAGTACTAAAGCAAATGAGGATAATTGACAAGAAACACCTGAGCGAAATGACACAATCAACGAGAGACAGAAACTAGGTCACAGAGCACATGGGGAAAGAAAACATAAAAGTCCAATGGCGTGACCTCGTGCCGCAGAGACAAAGGGAGGGACGGAGGGGGACTTAGGAGGACAAAGGAGCGGATGTGGGATGGTGACAGGGGATGGAGAAGGGCTGGCAGGAAGGCAGGTAGACAGTACAGGTGGAGGTTTGGGCAGAGGACGAACTCCTGGGAGGAGGACGACCAACAGAGTCCAGGATGGTGACGGAGGGAGGAGCCATTGAGGAAACAGGAGGAGCCAGGGCAGATCAGACAGAGGGAGGAGCCAGGGAGAAGACAGGCGGGAGCCAGAAGAGCCAGGCGGGAGCCAGGCCACAGCCATGATGGCGGCCCACGGTGGAGCTGACGGAGGGAGGAGCCTTGGTGGAGGAAGGGCTGATGACTCCAGGGGGCCTACCAATGGCGGCAGAGCAGGTGGTGGTGGAGCCGGAGAGCCGATCAGCCAGGGAAATGGGGAGGATCCGAAGGGCCAAGGCGGAGCAGATGGCTCCAGCGACCGAGGCGGGGAGTCCGACGGCCGCGGTGGAGCCAGAGCGACAGAGGACCAAGGTGGAGCTGAAGGGAAAGAGGAGCCTGACAGAGCCGGAGGTACGAGGTGCAGCTGGAGGAGTGGAGCCCCGAGGCGGTGGATGGTCGACGACTGACCAAGGCGGAGCCGGGGGGACGAGCGATTCTCTGCTCTGTGCGGTGATGGCTCGTCAGTCACAATGGGCTCGGGCTTGGGCTTCACGCAGCGGGATGATGGAGGGCTGGGCTCTGGGTCTGGCTGCGAGACGTCTGTGAGGTGTGGCTGGTCACTGATGCTACAGTCTACATCTGCTTCATCCGTTGTGAGTGTAGATCCATCCACCCACAGCACGAAATTGATGTAGTCGTTAAGGGTCCAGGGTCGTCCAGACCACACCGAAATCCCTCCATCAAACAGACGTCATCGCAGCTGGCACGGTGGCAGGTGTTGAGAAACTCTTCAGCATAGTCCTCCAGGTTGCAGCCGTCTTGGAAAATAAAAACTGTCCTCCCACTCAGCAGTATGTTGCCCCTCCTTGGGGCAATGTTAATGGATGCAATATCCATGGACAAAACAAAAATAAACCAACTGAAACACTTTCAAAAAAACAAACAACAACAAAAAAAAAAAAAAAAAATGCAGGGAAACACGCTGCTTTACTTTTAGTTCTAGGTCCGGTGTTCTGTCACGCTACGGTGGAATGAAACGCACAAAAAAGATAATGAACAATGCAAATAGTCTTTAATAATCCACAATAGGGCAAACACAGGTCAGACAGGCAGGAACACACATAGGGATGTAGTAGACCGGAATGAGGGAACACAGGACTGAACACAGTTTAAATAATAAAGCAAATGAGGATAATTGATAAGACACACCTGTACGAAATGACACAATCAACGAGAGATAGAAACTAGGTCACAGAGCACATGGGGAAAGAAAACAAACAAAAGTCCAATGGGCTGTGACACTGCTATGATTATTGGTGCTCAATCATTAATAATGCTTATTATCATGATTTATAATATAAATTATAGGAATAAATTGTATTTTAAGATGTATTCACAAAAAATAAAATAAATAAAATAAATTTAAAGTTGTAAATTGAAATAATATTTCACAATATTATTGTTTTTATTGTATTTTTGATCAAATAAATGCAGCTTTGGTGAGCAGAAGAGACATCTTTCAAAAACATTAAAAAATCTTACTGATCCTAAACTTTGACTGGTTATGTTTTAAATTAACCAATTTGAGGATGCAATTAGTAAGTAAGTAAAATTTATTTATATAGCACCTTTCACAGACATAGAGTCACAAAGTGCTTTACAATAAAAAATTTAAATCAAAAAGTTAAAATACCAGCTGAACAAGTACCACAAAATACCACACACAAAAAAAAAAAAAAAAAAAAAAAAAAAATCATGATAATCTTGGATATTTGAGAAAATCTATGTAATTTAAACTGTATCACTCTGAACCGAATTAGAAGTCAGTCTTCTGTATCAGTTCTTACTTATTGAAATCAGCATATTTGTGATATTTGCCTTAATTTCCAAGTTTTTTTTTTTTTTTTTCCCCCCCAACTAAAGAAAGGGCATTTATTTCCTAATCTAATAATGTTTGTGTTATCTGTCATATCAAATTCTTAAATTTCATTAATGAATTTACATTGGAAAATTACAATTGCATGAATAACGTTATGAGCTTAGTGTTTTAAATCATTTTTATATACAAATACGAAGATCTGGAAAATATGCAATGATACTTTAAAACATGAGAGTAAATCGCCAGTAGAGTCATTAGTTCAAGTGATTCATTCAGACAGCTAATTCATTCAAGAATCAAGCAAGTGCCTGTTTTTTCAAAAATGCCGAATCATTCCTTCATTAAGGAAACACCGCTGTGTGCTGCTCAGAGATCATTGAATGATTATTACTCATTTATTGAATGAATAAAATAAATGTCAAATCTGCAATCATGCTGATATCCAGGAAACAGCACTCTCTTGATGGCCTCATTTTGCATAACTAGGCTATATCATATGTTATAAACATAAAAACTCAATTTTTACTGCAGTATGTTAATTCCATGAGTTTATGTGCTGTTGCGCTCATTTGTTTTGATTTCTCCATGAGATTCTCTCACACACAGACAGGCTGTGCGAGCCTCAACTGGTGCGACTTTGTTACTGTCACTAAATTATTCATTATCAATCGTAATTTACAACAAATGTAATAAAATCAGAATCATTCTTGCAAAAATTTTTCAATTGCAGTACACAATTTCTTTCTGAATTTACAAAATTTACATTCTCTGCTCTAAGTTTTACTCCATGTTTTTTTTTTTTTTTTTGGTAATTTTGAAAATATGGTTAATAAACATGTTAAAAATCTTCCTCGGTGATCACTACACGCTAGCTTGTTGTCCCTCCCGTTACTGTCCACCCTGTTACTGTTTTGCACAAGTAGAGGTGGAGAAAGGACATAAAGGAAGGAAGAAAAAAAGTGTTATAACTCAGCATGGTTGATTAGGTAGAGACTGTAATTAAATTATTTTGATTTTGCCATTACAATGTGTGTGTGTCTCTGTGGTGTGTACTGGTATTCCCTATGTTATGGTGTCCAAATGTCCCCACAAGTATAGTAATACCAATAAATTTTGACCTTGTGGCATTACGCCTATGGCATAACTATAGGAAAACCAGTGTGAGTGCGTGTGTGTGGTGTGTGAGAGAAAGCAAAATAATATACAGTGGGTACGGAAAGTATTCAGACCCCCTTAAATTTTTCACTCTTTGTTATATTGCAGCCATTTGCTAAAATCATTTAAGTAAATTTTTTTTCCTCAATGTACACACAGCACCCCATATTGACAGAAAAACACAGAATTGTTGACATTTTTGCAGATTTATTAAAAAAGAAAAACTGAAATATCACATGGTCCTAAGTATTCAGACCCTTTGCTGTGACGCTCATATATTTAACTCAGGTGCTGTCCATTTCTTCTGATCATCCTTGAGATGGTTCTACACCTTCATTTGAGTCCAGCTGTGTTTGATTATACTGATTGGACTTGATTAGGAAAGCCACACACCTGTGTATATAAGACCTTACAGCTCACAGTGCATGTCAGAGCAAATGAGAATCATGAGGTCAAAGGAACTGCCTGAAGAGCTCAGAGACAGAATTATGGCAAGGCACAGATCTGGCCAAGGTTACAAAAAAATTTCTGCTGCACTTAAGGTTCCTAAGAGCACAGTGGCCTCCATAATCTTTAAATGGAAGACGTTTGGGACGACCAGAACCCTTCCTAGAGCTGGCCGTCCGGCCAAACTGAGCTATCGGGGGAGAAGAGCCTTGGTGAGAGAGGTAAAGAAGAACCCAAAGATCACTGTGGCTGAGCTCCAGAGATGCAGTCGGGAGATGGGAGAAAGTTGTAGAAAGTCAACCATCACTGCAGCCCTCCACCAGTCGGGGCTTTATGGCAGAGTGGCCCGACGGAAGCCTCTCCTCAGTGCAAGACACATGAAAGCCCGCATGAAGGACTTCAAGATGGTGAGAAATAAGATTCTCTGGTCTGATGAGACCAAGATAGAACTTTTTGGCCTTAATTCTAAGCGGTATGTGTGGAGAAAACCAGGCACTGCTCATCACCTCTCCAATACAGTCCCAACAGTGAAGCATGGTGGTGGCAGCATCATGCTGTGGGAGTGTTTTTCAGCTGCAGGGACAGGACGACTGGTTGCAATCGAGGGAAAGATGAATGCGGACAAGTACAGGGATATCCTGGACGAAAACCTTCTCCAGAGTGCTCAGGACCTCAGACTGGGCCGAAGGTTTACCTTCCAACAAGACAATGACCCTAAGCACACAGCTAAAATAACGAAGGAGTGGCTTCACAACAACTCTGTGACTGTTCTTGAATGGTCCAGCCAGAGCCCTGACTTAAACCCAATTGAGCATCTCTGGAGAGACCTAAAAATGGCTGTCCACTAACGTTTACCATCCAACCTGACAGAACTGGAGAGGACCTGCAAGGAGGAATGGCAGAGGATCCCCAATCCAGGTGTGAAAAACTTGTTGCATCTTTCCCAAAAAGACTCATGGCTGTATTCGATCAAAAAGGTGCTTCTACTAAATACTGAGCAAAGGGTCTGAATACTTAGGACCATGTGATATTTCAGTTTTTCTTTTTTAATAAATCTGCAAAAATGTCAACAATTCTGTGTTTTTCTGTCAATATGGGGTGCTGTGTGTACATTGAGGAAAAAAAAAAAAAAAAAAACTTTAGCAAATGGCTGCAATATAACAGAGTGAAAAATTTAAGGGGGTCTGAATACTTTCCGTACCCACTGTATATATATATATATATATATATATATATATATATATATATATATATATAATTTAAACTTTAAATTGTAAAATACAATGATAAACATATTTTGTAGCCTAATAAAGGGATAGTATAAGAAATGAGATCTTATAATAATAGGTATAAGAACAACTTACTTTAATGTGATAACTGGCCTTATATCCTTTAAATTGGTATGTACAGAACAGAACCATTTATCTGCTGTAGTGATTGTAAATTGTGACAATATGCTTCTTGTATTAGGCAATGTGTTGGCATATTTGTTCAGTAGTGTTATGTCCACTGTTATGTCCTGTCCAAACCGTTTCCCTTCTGTCCATGCTGCCACCTCAGTGTTTTTTTTTTGATATTAATAACTTCAACAAATGTTATGCATAAATTAGTGGTTACTTGTAGAGAATGAAATAGTTAAAATAATTTAAAACCAGGCCAAAATTCCACTTATTTTAGAATAAAAAATAAATTTCAATGTTTTGAAATTACACTTCTCTTAAAATACAACTTTTTTTCAAGATAATGCCTGATTATGAACACTTCGTTAAAATACATTTGCAGGGTAAAAAGAGGGACATTTTAGCTCTTTGAAAATGTAAATATTACAATAACTCTGAATTCAAAACACTTATCCAGCCCTTTCTTCGGATAGAATGATTACGTCATGGAAACTTACAATTTTTTTGATAGAAAGTTACCAAGCTGAAACGACACCAAATTAAGAATGACCCATTAATTATAAAAGGCGCTATATTCAAAATAAACTTAATATTTTTGTTCAAAACTTTTTTTTTTTTTTTTTAATTGCCTGTAGAAATAATTTTAATGGTTTTTAATGCTGTTTAAGGCCTTACATCTCGCAAAATCCATTTAAGAGTCTATAATGCTTTTCAATGCCCCGCGGAAACCCTGATATAACAATTATCTAACGAATTTAAAACACTTTTTGAAAGCCACGTAATCAAAACGCAAAGAATAAAGAAAAAAAAAGAAAAAAAAAAACAAAACAACATACGCTAGCATGTTCTTCAGCTGGATTCTTAAATTAAGTAAAATCTTTAGCCGAGGATATGGGTGGCTCTTAAAAGAGCTGCTGTGGTAGTTCGAATCAGTTCATGCTGAGAATATTCAGCAAAATAGCTCACTTGTCATGGTATGTTACTTAACGATATATCATGTTATGAATAAACTAAACATTTTGAATTTTTGTACCTCCGTGCGTTTCTTCTGAGTTTCTTTGTGTGTGCTGTTATGCTTATTTGATCTGAAGTCTCTCCCAAAGAGAGTGAGCCTCAACAGCGCGACCTTGATACCAGAAATACACTATCCATTATCAATCATTGTTTACATTGAATGTAAGCTAATAAAATTAGAAGAAACATTCTCGCGTTTCGATGCTTCGCTGGTTATTTTTTGTCACGTTTTAGTCAGGCTATTTGAAAAAAGGCATTTTAAGCTAGCTAGAAGGCTGATCAGCTGTAGCTCGAACTATATTATTATTAATAATATTAATGAGAACATTAAGAGGGTAGTTCGATTCTCTCTGATGAGAGAGAGAGAGAGAGAGAGAGAGAGAGAGAGAGAGAGAGAGAGAGAGAGAGAGAGAGAGATAGATCTCGGCAGCGGCAGTCTGATGATGCAGTAAATGTTACCGCGGGGGAGGAGAAAGAAAGAAAAAATAAATAAATAAAAATCTTCGGTCTGTCCAATGATTGTAACCAGTCATTAGGTCCGTCAGACTGAAGATATTTTAGTGGTAATGTGACCAAAAATATTTAAGACCCATCGAATCTGAATTTAAGACATTAAGACTTCAAGGCCTTTTATTAGGAAAACGTTAAGACATTAAGACTTTTTAAGGACCCGCGGACACCCTGCAATCTACTCGTATTTTTTAAGGAGTCCCTGAACCTGACCAATATGTATTCCTAAGAGTTAAACATGTCACTATTTTGGTAGAACGCTAAAAACGTACCTTTTCTCCCATAAGCACTTAAAGCTCTTTAACGGAGAAGATGGGTGGCTCTTAAAAGAGCCGTTGTGGTAGTTCGAATCAGTTCACGCTCTACTTGGAGCTGGTGTATTTGGTGACGGCCTTGGTGCCCTCAGACACGGCGTGTTTGGCCAGTTCCCCGGGCAGCAGCAGACGCACAGCGGTCTGGATCTCTCTCGATGTGATGGTGGAGCGCTTGTTGTAGTGAGCGAGACGAGACGATTCACCGGCGATGCGCTCGAAGATGTCGTTGACGAAAGAGTTCATGATACCCATCGCCTTAGAAGAGATCCCGGTATCAGGATGAACCTGCTTCAGCACTTTATACACGTAGATAGCATAGCTCTCCTTCCTGGACTTTCTGCGCTTCTTTCCTCCTTTACCGGCGGTCTTAGCGACCGTTTTCTTGGAACCTTTCTTGGGAGCAGATTTCGCTGGTTCAGGCATATTAGCTCACGATGAGTCACAACAAAATAGTTTTCAGGCGCGTGTACTGGGTATTTATTGAAAGCTCATGCTAATTTAAGAGGGCTGGCTTACCTTTCTCTGATTGTGTCTTTTTGCACATGAATGAAAGAAACGTATTTCATTGGTTAGAAATGGGCTGCTACACAGACACATCAGCCAATCACAGGCTTCTAAATTTGAATGCTTCCCGTCGCCTCCCCCGCACGCTTCTTTTTCTGCTTTTCCCGCTGAAGATGTCTGTGATAAACACAACCACGAAGAAGAAAAACTAATTACTAATTTTATTGATTTACACACTGTTGTGCACATTAACTCTTGGAGTGAACACGGTTTGTGTGAATATCAGAAATCAGGTCATACACCAATAAAAGTCAATTTAAACTCGAGATTAAGGCAAAAACGCCTTTATGTCAGTGTGCCAAAGCTGCTTTCACTTGAATATTTTAAGCAATAATTTTATGTGCGTGAGTATATATATATATATATATATATATATATATATATATATAAAATATGTGTGTACTTAAAATTATGAAATGCATTCTTTTTTAAATCGTGGGTGGCTCTTAAAAGAGCCGTTGGGTTTTTATGACAGACGTGTTTAGCCTCCGAAGCCGTACAGAGTGCGTCCCTGTCGTTTCAGAGCGTACACGACGTCCATGGCGGTGACGGTCTTTCTCTTGGCGTGCTCGGTGTAGGTAACAGCATCGCGGATCACGTTCTCCAGGAACACCTTCAGCACACCGCGGGTCTCCTCGTAGATCAGACCGGAGATACGCTTGACTCCGCCGCGGCGAGCGAGACGACGAATAGCGGGTTTGGTGATGCCCTGGATGTTATCACGCAGAACTTTACGGTGACGCTTGGCGCCTCCTTTCCCGAGTCCCTTACCGCCTTTGCCTCTTCCAGACATTATTACAAATCTTCAAGTATCTATGCTGTTCAACCAAGATTGTGTACGCTGGTGTCATGACAGAAGAGGTTTACAATCCCTTACAGGACCTAGTTGAAACACATGAAGGCGGAGCTATGCAACATAACATCATGCACGTCGTTCCAGAAGACTGGAGGTCCACTAAATTTAACAGAAAAAAATATGCATTTATCAAATAATAAATACAATTTTGACTGAATGAATGAACGAACAATTAAATAAAGAGGAAAAATACTACCATAAGAGAAAATAAGATTTATTTCAATTGTTATGAAAACAATACATGCATAGTTACAATAAATATTTAAGTTTCCTTTATTCATGGTTTCAAAGGTATGGTTTTAATGTATGAGTAGTGTGAACATTATCTTTTGTGTCCCTTTGTCCATTTAAAAGCCCATCTGGTAACATAAATTATGGACGAAGGGACATGAGTTACAGGGGTTAGGATAAAATAATGTGAACACCAAGGAAACATGTATCAGAACATCTGGGTTTTCATGGTGAATATTGAGGTTTGCTGTCATTTTGCTGCAGTAGTTTTATGTTGTTTTGGCAGGTCCTTAATGAATGAATGGTCCCTATCATTCACATTCAGTTTTTGCCCACAGTTCTTCTCTGATCAAGTCTTATTATGCTTTGTGTACATATTCAAAATCGATCGGGCCGATTAAGGATACAGACCCTCAAAGGCTTCCATGAAGATTGAGAAGTTACCACGTTGTACTAAACACTGATGAACACGACTTATACGGCACTGATAAATAAAATAAGGAAGATGGACAGTGAGAAAACATACATTTCATTTCTTCTTTGCCACTGGTGGATTTACGAGCAGTTTGTTTAGTTCTTGCCATTTTCTTGAGTTCCCTTTTGATTCGGTCACTCTACATTGCTATGGGGAATTACCCTTTCCTCAAATACTACTGAAGCCTTATGCCAGTGAAACTGGTCAATGGCGTTCAAGCCTGCAAAATATGAGGGGGCTCCCACTCTATACAAAGCAGCGCTTCTACGTCATCCATTCAGAATCTTTTCCTTCAGCCAACCTTCTACGAGAAGCAAGAAGCCTATTAACAAGAGTACTCACCGTGATCTACACGTTGCAGCGGACACACTTCTCTCTGACGCGCCATTCGAACTCTCCGATAGCCACGAATCGTGCGTCTTCTGCCTAGATCACGCCCACATAGAGGCGGTGCTCGGGGGGTCGGACTGCCCCCACTGCAGAGATATGAGCCTTTGGACTCTCAGACTCCGTGTGGCCATCGTCCAAGGCAATGAACTCATCCAGCTAGCTCTGCCACGCTCTTACTCTGCAGCCTCTTTTGAGACAAGGAGGAAAGTGCCACGAGCTTCTGATGCGGATCTGTCCGGGTCAGGTGACGAACTCGCGCCGGCTCAGTGCTCACATGCTCCTCACCCCCCTGCTGCAGGTCCCCTTCCAGTGCGCTTCATGACTGCTGATCTCCGCCCCTCCCCCTGCGCGCAAGATGTGGTGTCTTTCGGTGCCATGGAGGACTCTGAGGATGAAGATGATGCCATTTCAGTTGCAGCGTCTGCGAGAGAGGAGTGATCTAACAGCCTGCTGAATTACACTGCACCCCACGGCAGCGACGCGGGGGACCTCCAGCATAGTGATGTTGAGCTCCTATGCATCCTGACCAAGGTGGTTTATGAACTCGATTTGGAGTGGGCACCTCCTGCTGAGCCGACCAGAAGCCGTCCGGACGAGTGGTACCTCCAGTCGGATCGCGACTGAAAGGACACCCCGCGGAGGCCCGGCCCCTTTTTCCCGGAGGTGCACGACGAAATAGCAAAGTCGTGGAACGCCGCTCACCAGTCGAGTGCACAATCCGGGATCCTCCCTTCTGTCATTTGTGGATGGCGCTGACCAAGTGGGGTATGTTAAACTTCCCCCCATGGAGGAAACCGTCTCTGCCCATCTCTGTCCTTCAGCCGCGGTGGACTGGAGAGTGAGAAACAACGCGTCTCTCCCCTCTAAACCTTGCTGTGCCACTGCAAACTTCGCTGACAAGGATTTCTCCGCGGCGGGCCAGGCAGTTTCAACACTGCACATGATGGAGATACTCCAGGTTTATCAGGCCAAGCTTCTCAAGTCTCTAGATGAGGGTGGTCCGGACCCTGAAGTTTTCAAAGAGCTCCGACGCGCCACGGATCTGGCCCTCAGAGCGACGAAAGTTACAGCTCGTGCAATTGGCCGCAACATGGGGAAGCTTGTGGTACTAGATAGTCACCTATGGCTTACTCTGACCGATTTGAAAGACTCAGAGAAGACAGCCCTTCTGGACGCTCGCGTGAATCCATCAGGACTCTTTGGAGCGGCAGTGGAGACGTTCACGGAGCATTTCGTTGAAGCGCAGAAACAATCTAAGGCCATTAGTCACTTCCTGCCAAAGCGCGCCGGCGCGAACCCTCCTGCGCGTTCCCGCTCCTCCTTATTGCAGCACGTGGGAAGATCGCACACCTCTTCTGACGCTGTTCGGCGCGAACATGAGCCGGTGGTGAGGCAAAGACAGCCATAGCCGAAGCGCCGTCAGGGGTCGAAGAGCGAGAGACCCTGCCCTGACAGAGGCAGTAGGCCACCGGCACCGGAATCAAAGCCGCGTTCCTGACGCTGTCTATCGGAGGAGGAAAGCTGCACCCAGCTCCACTAAAGAAGTCTGCTCACTCCGCTGTGTGTGTTCACCACACCCCCCTGTCTGTTGCGGGCGGCAAGAACGATTGTCATATTTGTGTTTTGACTGTTCCACTATGCAGTGCAATAAAGTAAAAAAAATAAATAAAAATAACTCACTTCAATATAAAGGCAATTTTCCTCCTCTCACTCCCCTCTCCCCCATCACTCACTCTCACATTCGTGTGGTATTAAACTCCCTGCCCCCAAATGGCGAGTTATCCCTCACGGTGTGCAGTCTGCCTCGCCTGCTGTTACAGTTCACAGAAGCATGGCAGGCACTGCCAGGGGTATCAGAGTGGGTTATGAAATCAATAAAGAATGGCTACACGCTTCAGTTCTTCCGCAGACCGCCCCGTTTCAACGGTGTGTTAATGTCCACTGTACGGGAGCAGAATGTTTCAGTTCAGCGAGAGGAAATAAATAACCTCCTCGCAAAACGCACTGTAGAGACAGTGCCCCTCGCAGATCGCGAGAGCGGATTCTACAGTCGTTATTTTCTGGTGCCAAAGAAAGACTCTGGACTCCGCCCAATCTTGGACCTGAGACCGCTGAATCGCGCGCTTTCGAAGCGCTCGTTCAAAATGATTACTCTGAGACAAATCCTCTCACACATCAGACCGGGAGATTGGTTTATCTCCGTGGATTTAAAAGATGCTTATTTCCACATTCAGGTAGTCCCCCGCCACAGGCGCCGCTTCCTGAGATTTGCATTCGAGGGGATAGCGTACCAATTCATGGTCCTACCCTTCGGTTTATCCCTGGCCCCTCGTACGTTTACGAAATGCATGGATGCTGCTCTCTCCTCTGAAGCAGAGCAGAATGCGCTTCCTGAACTTGACGATCTCGACGATTGGCTAGTCTTAGTCCAATCAGAGAGCTCGCTGCTCAGCGACAAGCTCAGACTCCTCGCTCATCTTCAGAGCTTAGGGCTTCTAACTCTGTTTTACATGCAAATATAGCCGAAATCACAGCACAGGCATTGTCTTTATCTTATGTGTATTTGATTTCATTAGACGACGGCTCGATTATAAATCAGCAGGATTTTAGTGCAGATTAACATCTTGTAAGGGAGAGCTGGTTAGTCTTAATGGGCCGCATTTCAGTCTCTATTTCATATTCATCCCGTTTTCTGACAATAGAAACAGTAAAATATATCAATGAAAACAGTTTTATTGAGAATTTGGCTTCATTAAAATACAGTATGTGAGCAAAGAGAGGCAAGACAATACGACGCACTGACGTCATGAATATGCTAATTAGCATATGATGTCATCTAGCGACATTTAGCGACTTTTCAAGCAGACTTTAGCTACTTTCCAATGAAAGAAGTTGGCATATACATACATTGGCATATACATACATACATATATATATATATATATATATATATATATATATATATACACAGGTGCATTTCAGTAAATTAGAATGTCGTGGAAAAGTTCATTTATTTCAGTAATTCAACACAAATTGTGAAACTCGTGACTCGTGTATTAAATAAATTCAATGCACGCAGACTGAAGTAGTTTAAGTCTTTGGTTCTTTTAATTATGATGATTTTGGCTCACATTTAACAAAAACCCACCATCTCAACAAATTAGAATACTTCATAAGACCAATAAAAAATAATTTTTAGTGAATTGTTGGCCTTCTGGAAAGTATGTTCATTTACTGTATATGTACTCAATACTTGGTAGGGGCTCCTTTTGCTTTAATTACTGCCTCAATTCGGCGTGGCATGGAGGTGATCAGTTTGTGGCACTGCTGAGGTGGTATGGAAGCCCAGGTTTCTTTGACAGTGGCCTTCAGCTCATCTGCATTTTTTGGTCTCTTGTTTCTCATTTTCCTCTTCACAATACCCCATGGATTCTCTATGGGCAGGGGCGGACTGGCCATTGGAGCACCGGGAGTTTTCCCGGTGGGCCGCTGTACAATGTGGGCCGGCCCTTTGCGTAAATATATATATAAAAAAAATGAATTGTAGTAAATGTACTTATATCCTTCCGCCGCGCGGCCCACTTGATTTAAAAATTCTAATTAATTTAGCGTGTTCTGGCTCAGTGCAATGGCTCAGCGCTCGTCAATGTCAAAATGTTTGAAATAGCCAATCAAAGTGTAGAAGGCGGGATTTACTGTTCACAGACGCTGAGCTGCGCGCGACTTGAATGCGAGCTGCTGATGTAACCAGCTAAACATGACGAGACAATTCAGCAATATTTGCCAACCGTTACGAAAAAAAAAAAAAAAAGGAAAAAAAAAAAAAAAGTTAAACGATAGACATTAATTTTCAGGAATGCAAACTACTACTGGCCTTTTTCAAATTTCTTAGATTTTAATGCCATTTACGTTATTCGTCTATAGCATAGCAGTTTTCAGCAGACATGAGATAAGAGTTAATGTATTTCTGTATAGGCTTTCTTCCGTGATTTCCGTGTCTAAGAAAATGTTTAAAAATCTATAAAAAACATTCTCAATTTTATTCTAAAACATTTTAAATCTGAAGAGTTTTGCTTTCGAGTGCTGTGCTTATGAAAGGGATTTATATTATAGGCCTAATAAAAAAATAATTTGCTTATTAATTCACATGCATTATTTTATATACACACTGGTGGTTAAAAGTTTGAAATAGTTAAGGCTTTTTATTTATTCATTTATTTGAAAGCAGATTGAATTTATTTGATCAAAAATACAGTAACAATTATATTATGAAATATTACGCTTAAAATAGTGGTTTTCTATTTAGGATATTTTAAAATGTAATTTATTTCTGTGATCAAAGCTGAATTTTCAGCATCATTACTCCAGTCTTCGGTGTCCCTTCAGAAATCATTTTAATGCTGCTTAATTTGCTGCCTAATTACTATCAGTTATTATTTTTGACCAATTATTAATAATGTTTTTTATTATTAGTATAATGGTTCTCAGTTAAAGAACAGTATTCATTTGAAATATAAGCACTTAATAATAATATAAGTATACATAAGTATAAATCTTTACTGTCACTTAAATCAATTTAATGCAACCTTGTTGAAGAAAAATATTATTTTAGTCTTATTAATCTTAAAAATATTTTTCAATCTTACACAAGACTGAATGTGAATGGTATCACATTTTCCACAAAAATATGAAGCAGCACAACAGTTTTCAACATTGATAATAATCAGAAATGTTTCTTGAGCAGCCAATCAGCATATTAGAATGATTTCTGAAGTATCATGTGACACTGAAGACTTGAGTAATGATGCTGAATATTCAGTTTTGATAACAGCAATAAATTATATTTTACTATATATTTGCATAGAAGACAGCTATATATTTCACAGTACTGTTTACTATATTTTTCATCATCAAAATAATTAGTATACTCTTTTCCACAATTGTAGCTCTATTCCTTAAAATGATAGATGTCAAGCTCCTGCAAAAGGACAAATACTGTATATGACCAATAGAAAGGCACCATAAAAACAGTCCGCATTCTGAACTATTCAAGTCTTCTAGATGATACCAGAGCATTGTGTCATATTGACTGATAATATAGGTATTTAACTTTAGTGATATTAAACTGTCCTTCATAAAAATTCTTTAAAAAAATTATTTACTATTTGCCATATA
>CM077265.1:21812220-21929720 GCA_039654775.1 Spinibarbus caldwelli | reverse complement strand
CCAGACATTATTACAAATCTTCAAGCTTCCACGATACACAATAAAACTTGTGAAAATTAAAGTCGTGTGCGAGGAGCTTTACAGTAGCCTACAGGACCTAATTGAAACACATTAAGGAGGAGCTACGCAACATCACATGATACACGCCATTCATTCCAGTACGGAGAATAGGACAATCACATGGTGGTGTTCAGTTCCAGGAATTTGGATTTTATCCAAAGCGACTTACAAATGAGGGCAATGGAAGCAATCAAAATCAACAAAAGAGCAATGATATACAAGTGCTATAACACGTCTCAGTTAGCTTGATGTAGGCTAGTACACTTAGCAAGGGTTTTTTTTTTATTACTATATAATAAATAAAAAGGAAAACAGATAGAATAGAAAAAGAATAGAGGAAGCTAGTGTTAGAGGCCTTTTTTTGCTTTTGTTAATTGTATAATAAATAAAAAGCAAAATAGAATACAAAAAGATTAGAAAAGCTAGTGTTTTTTTTTTTTAAAGAAAACATGCAGTTAGTAAATGAGTAAATGCATACAAATGTAAACTTATTGATTTGTTTCTTCTTGTTTATTATGTGAGATTTTAATGATTTAAGGATAATGACTGAACACAAATAGGATCTAAGTTAACCATGGAAAACTACTGGACACGTTATTTCTTAATGCCGACAGCGGTGTAAGTTTTCACAGAAACATAACATTTTCAGGGACTAATGTGAATAAATCTATATTTAAATGCAAAGAGACAAGATAGTAATTTTATTCGGATCCCAAAACGAGGCGATGTGAACATTATGAAGTGCTAAACACTCCAGTGTATGTTCATTCATACTCGAAGCCGGAGGGCGCTGTCGCGCTAAAGTCCAATCCGGACTCATGGAAGTATCTTATGATGGAATACAGCAGCGATCGCTGCAGCTAAGCTGAATAAAAGGCAGAAATGTAAACACAATAAACAGAAGATTGCGAATATATATGGTTTATGGGTGTTTTTTTCAAGTCATCTCCAGGTAATATGTAGGAAAATACAGGAATAAAATATTATAGAATATAAATGTGTTCTCTCATGACGCACTCATGTTTGAGCTAGTAGCTGTATGTAATTTGATTAATGTGAATAAATGCCTAAATTAAAATATGTTATTAAGCGGCCGATTGTGTCTTGTAGAAGACTTTAGTATTGAATCTGCTCGCTGTGTAACACTTAAGGTGAAATTTTCCATACCCTATGTTATACTTAGGGAAAATGAGGTTAAGGGGCTTTATACAACACTTAATGGGCTTTTAAAGAGATACTTAAGAGAAATTCTAAGGGTTTATGACGTTTCACCTAAAGAAACCCTTAAGTGTCATTTCAAAGCCCTTAATTGTAAGGGAAACTTAAGGGCGATCTTAAGGGAAAATTACACTTATTACACTTAAATACACTTTATGCAACCGGACACTGAACTCGGTGACACGGCAATAAGAGCAATGTCTCGTTCCCTCATTTCAGGGAACTAAGGCTAGGTGAGTAACCGAGAGCGTTCTCCTTTAATTCGGTCACTCTACATTGCTATGCGAACGTATAAAATCCCGCCGTATCACAGCGATGGAGCCTGGCTCGACTAAATATATCAAGTTTCACATTCGGAGCCGTGATGAGAGCGGCAATGATATTGGTGCTCTTGGTAAACACAGCTCAGGTCTACAGGACCTAGTCGAAACCATGGAAAAGTCAGGGGGGGGGGGCAACTACACGACGTTGCGTCACACCAGGGGCGGAGTTAACTCCGGTGAAACAGAGAATGTGAAATGGCGGCGGCTTCGGCACGTTCACTTATAGATTAGTTGAAATTGTTTTAATTTCAATGGAATCATGTGTTATGATGCACGGCCGTACCGGTGCTCAATAAGCAGAGTATGATGGTGATCAAGTCCCAAAAGACGTGGTGAAGTATACCATAACACTGTGAAAAACTGATAGGGACAGCATTACGTGGGGTGGGGTGGGGGTGGGGTGGGGTGGGGTGGGGTGGGGTTGTTAATACAGGGTGTATACGACCTAGTTGAAACCACTGATACATATCTCAGATAGCTGAGGCTGAGTAGGCGCGGTGCGCTGCTTGCACTGACAACACACGTGAGGCAAGCGACGACACATCTAGATTATAAAACCTCGCGAAAGTGCTGGGTGACGGCCAGCCTGCCGCCATACAAGTGTCCTGAGTAGATATGCCATTTGCCCAGACCCACGAGGACGCGAGTCCGAACCCCTATAGGACATTCCACGCCCTTAGAGCCAGCCAAAGCAATTGCGTCGACGATCCAGTGTGACAGCCTTTGCTTGGACACAGGTAGTCTTTTTGTACGTCCACCAAAACATACAAATAGCTGCTCCGAGAGTCTGAACTGTCTAGAGCGCTCGATATAAGTACGCACCGCACGTACAGGGCACAGCAGGAGTGTATTAACCAGCTCCGTCCCGGTCGGTGTTTCGGGACGGAAAGCAGATAGTGTTAGGACCTGCGCTTTTAAATGGAGTCGAAAGCACTTTAGGCACATAGCCTTTTCTAGGCTTTAAGGGGAGTCTGCAATCACCTGGTCCGAATTCAATACACGAGTCGTCAGTTGAAAGCGCCTGCAGGTGTCCAACTCGCTTAACTATGGCAAGCCAAAAGGGTCATATTTACGCTATAGATAAATCGCGTTTACATACAAAACGCCGTTTTTGACAGCGTTTAAAACAGTATTAGCGCTGTCAAATACGCCGTCCTGATAGCAAACGCCGTAAAAAAACGCTGTATTTAACGCCGTTTTAGTGTTTGTAAAAAGCGCCGCTTTCAACGCCTTTTGGCTTGCCACAGGACGCCGTTCTGATTGCACAAAACCCTTAATATAAAAGCAAAGTTAAAGATTCTATGCCAACAGAAATTAAATTGTTTTCCAATTGAATTCTTTCACTTTCACATGCCAAGCAATTGATTATTACATGCTCTACAGTTTCTGGAAGTCCACATTTATTGCACTGACCAGAATCATGTTTCCCTATCATTTGAAGTGATTTGTTGAGGCTAGAATGATCTTCCTTTCTATTACCATAACTATTTCTAACTAATCCAACTTGTTTTTGTATATTGTGCAGATGACGACCTTTATTTCCTTTATCCCACCTCTCCTGCCACATATTTTTTAATAGCTGTTTTAATTAAACCTTTAATTTCAGATTTACCCAAAGGTATATCTAAATCAATAGCATTATGTTTAAGGGCCTGTTTGGCTATCTTATCCACATCCTCGTTACCCTCCACACCAACATGAGCCGGCACCCATAAAATAAATAAATAATAAATAAAAACACTGCTGACAGTCTTATTTGGCAAATTCTATACAGATTTTGTGAAATTTCTATTAATATATCTTGTCTGGAATCCGATTTCCCACTTATTAAACTATTAAGAACTGAAAATGAATCTGAGCAAATTACTACAGCAGACGGTTTAACTTCTTCTACCCACTGTAATGCTATCAAAATAGCCACCATCTCTGCAGTATATACAGATATATCATTAGTAATTATTTTTCCATCTCTATACTTATAAAGAGGGATATACATAGCTGCAGCTGTTCGTCCAGTTACTGGGTCTTTGGAACCATCTGTAAATATTTGTAAATAATGGAAATATTCACTGTCAAGATGCTGTTGCACTACTATTGCTTTAGGAAAAAGCGCGTTATTTACGGCGTTTTCCTTATAGTATAATGAGCCACGCCCGCTGATTTCCACAGCCAGTAATATTGAACTGTTCTCACCCAATCAATGATGAACAGAACCAGACCAGACCAACTGATCAATTTAGTAATTCACATCGAATTAAGATCATGGCAAGACGAAACTTCATTTTGCTTTGTAAGCGTGCATTGGAGGACTGCACTCGACAACTGACAGGAGATTTTAGACCCAATGTGCTCCAATCAACTTTATTGAGGTAAGGATTATTTTTTTTTTCAGACTTGTTAAAACATTGCTGGGATGGTTACGTTAAAGCTAACATACAGGCTTTCTGTTAGGTCTAATGAATTTTGAGTAGTTTTTACTCCACGAATCGTTTTTGTGAAGTTTTATGAACTTCCCACAAATACACTAACACTCACCAACCCTTTGCTATTATCCAACACATGACATTAGTGATTGTTTAAAACCTTGTCTTTAAACTCTCGTAAAATTACGTTTATTCCGAAGGATTATAATGTAAATGCTTGTTAATGTCATTTTTGAAGTAGTCTATTTCTGTGACGAATCTTGATATTAAGAATATTCTCCATATGATCGGTTTTATTAGGGGTGCTAGATAAGCGTTTGGTAACATCAAATAACATATTTTGAATCTTAAACTGTATTTGTTTTATGTTTTTAAAAGGATCTAGTATAAAACGGCATTAATATTTTGACACCTACATATTTTTAACGTCTTCTTTTGGTTTTAGACTGGAAACATTGCAAAGAAGCCTTGAATGGGTAAGAGCGTGGCTGATTACTGTACCAGCAGCTGATCAGTTACTCCTGACATGATGGAGTATATAAAGCAGAAGTCACTAACAATGACAGAGTGCATGAACAACAAGATGAGTGAAACATTAAAAATCCTAATCAGACACACCTGAACAAGCTAATCAATGTCTTTAGGATCACTAGAAAGTTACAAGCAGGTGAGTTTGATCAAGGTTTGAGGTAAAAATTTGTGGCCCTCAAGGGCCAGAGTTGAGAACCAGATAGCAGACCAACATTGAATCAATGTTGATGCATCAATCAAATTATCATTGAATCAATGTTGAAGTTTAACATTGATTTTTCGTCAGGTTTGCACCCTGAAATAATGTTATTTCAACGATGAAAAATCAATCAAAAATAGATCAAGATGGTCATAAAATCAACATTTCTTCAACATAAATTAAATCACTTATTTAACATTGAATCAACATAGAAACATTATTGAATCAATCCTGCTTTTTACTCCTTTCAATCAGAGAACATACAGGACTGCAATTAATATGGTTTAAAAAAAAAAAAAAAGTCACTCAAAGTAAACGACATCAGTCAGTTTACATGCAAAAATATTTATTTTTGCCCCCACACTATTTGAACAGGAAAATAACATTACATTCATGTAAAACCAGGGTGGCCGCGGGTCCTTAAAGTCTTAAAATGTCTTAAATTCAGATTCGATGGGTCTTAAATATTTTCGGTCCCAATTCCGCAAAAATTTCTCCAGTCTGACGGACCTGTGACTGTTTACAATCATTGGACAGATTTTTTTTTCCCCCGCTGTAGTTATTGCATGCTACAGTTAGCTGACCAGCTTCCTAGATAGTTTAAAATGGGTTAAATGAAGTTTACTGAAAAATGGCTTGAGAATTTTACTTGCCCGACCGGACAAATAGCCTATGTGACCAAAAAAATAACTAGTGAAGCATCGAAACGCAAGAATGATTCTTCTGATTTTATTATTTTTATTTACATATACAGCGATTGATAATGGATAGTGTATTTCTGATGTTATCAAGGTCGCGCTGTTTAGGTTCGCGCTGCCTGTTTCTTTGTAAGAGACTTTTATGGAGAAATTAAATCAAATGACTATGAAATGAGCAAAAGAGCTGAACGGGACACACAAAGAAACTCACAGAAGAAACATACTGAGGTAAAATTTCATAATGTTGAGTTTTTTATTATAACATGATGTAGTTAAGCAACATACCACGACAAGGGAGCTAATTGCCGAATATTCTCACGATTGCAAATGTTACATTGATTTTAGTTAAACAAGTAGTTAAGTAGTCACATAATTAAGTTACTTGCATTTTAGACACAATATTGACTGTTTTGTTCTGTTTCACCAACTAAAATAGTTCCAAACAAAGACCACAGCAGAAGTATTGCGCAATCACCAAGCAACACACAGGTGTTTTTTACTGAATGATTCAGCGAACGGTTGAATGAATCACTCAATGACTCACTCATTAAGTGACTTAAACATACTATCTCCGCCAGTAGGTGGCGGTAAAAGTATGTTATTTGTATGTAAAAGTATGTATTTTCTATGTTGTTATGTGTTGCTATGTTGTTTCTATGTGTCTTTGCCGTATCATGATATGCAACTGCATTCATCTTGTTTCATTTTGTTTTTGGACTGGGCAAATGTCTACTGTCCAACTTAATTGATTATTTGTGCTGACTGTTTGTGACTATGTGAAATGACTGTCCATTGTGCTCCTGCTTTGGTAAAGTGTCCTTGAGCCTGGGAAAGGCGCTATATAAATTATTATTATTATTATTATTATTATTATTATTATTATTATTATGTATCCCCCCCAACATTTCTTATTTGTATATTCAAAATTGCATTTAAAACATTAATCTCATAACATTATTTATTGCAGTTGTAATTGTGCAATGTAAATTAATTTGTTTGATAACAGCCTAGTGTAAATTTTATCTATTGATCAATTGTAAGAATTTGACATGAAATATGATGCATACATTTAATAAGGTTTAAAAAATGGCCTAAATAACATCCTGAGGTTAATATAAAAAAAAAAAAAAAAAAATGCAGATAAATGTAAAAGCCAATAGAACAGACAAAATATTGTGTCAGAATAAATTGTTTACATTACTAGAAATCTCGGTCTTGCAGTGCTTTTGTGGGGATATTGTCTGCTGATGTGAAAAGTTTGCTGTGTATCATAATAAATTAAAAAAAAAAAAAAAAAAAAAATTACAGTATACGTATGTAAAATAATGTGATTTCCATCAGAGGTTTGGTCTTAAATTTCATATAAGGTGGCATTAAAAAGGTCTTAAAGTCTTAAATTTAACTTGTTCATATCTGTAGACACCCTGAAAACAAGTGATTCTTTATATAAAAAAAATAAAAAACTTGGTGGTGACTTCAAAATATATAGGCACGGATTCACAGACAGGGTTTAGCTTAAGCCAGAACTAGGCCTTAAATTAGGATACTTAAACAGCTTTTATAAAAATGTAATAAATAAACATTACTGGTGTGCATCTTGAGACAAAACAATGGCAATGACATGAAGATCTGTCAGAGCAAGTTATTTTCAGTTAAGACCGCTCAAACATGCATTTTAGTCTGGGACTAGCCTTGTGAAACTGAGAGACAGAGCTTAAAATACAATTTACATACAGAATATGGTCAAATGAATGACAAAGTGACTTAATTACATGGAACAGTTAATTCTGAATTTATAAAGCAAATGCCTGGAGAAGAGCCTGTAAAACTGACAACATATAGGCCTAACAAATGCAAACTGCCTCTGCAAAATGGAAGTAAATGCAAATGAAAACTCACCATCAAAGACAGAAACACTAAAGTACTACAGACTGAAACATTACCAGTTTGCTGTTTAGGACTTGAAGCTTTTCACGGATTGAAGCAACTTTTCGGATTCAAAAAAGATTATTTGATGAACTCAGGGCTTTCCACCACAAGGCAATGCCCACAAGCCATTCAGGACCACAACGGAGCCATTTCTGCACCGTCACAGCAGGCCTCCTTTTTCTCATCTTTCCCTTGTTGTTGTTAGGCATCTAAAGTATAAAAACAAACAGGATGTTAAACCTGCACAATGTTGTAAAGCATTTGATTAGTAGTAGTAGTGTATAACTGAAAGAAGATGGGTCCTAAGTATTTGGAAATGTGACAATGTACTACAAAATTAAGTGCAAATTGAAATTTGATAAAAGGTTTACATTCAAGCTAAAACACGGTGAATTCAAATTTAAGACCATTTAATTTTAATATAGAAATTAAGCACCTATAGATATACATATTATTTTGAAACCTTTAATATAAAGCATTTTTCATGTTTGGAACAAATTGGATTATGCACTTTCCTCACAGCAGCTCACTCTGTGCCCTCTATTTTTAAGATGTGCCTGTAATATCAAACTACTGTATATTGATATAAATGGCATTGCCTCATTCTATATTGTTTATAAATTATATCATACAAACTCAAAGAGTGTATAGTCAATATGTAAATGTTCCAAATCTGTATGAGTTTCTTTCTTCTGTTGAACATAAAATAAGATATTCTGAAGAATGTTGGTAATCAGTTGACGGTAGCCATTAACTTCCATAGGATTTTTTCCCTGTACAATGGAAGTCAATGGTTTCCGTCAGCTGTTGGGTTACCAACATTCTTCAACATATCATCTTTTGTATAAAAAAAATAATAATAAATAAAAAAAAAAAAAAAAAAAAGACAGGTTTGGAACAACAGTTTTGAGTGAACTGAAGGCCTGTTCACACCAAGGATGATAACACTAAAGATAATGATAAAGTTCTAAAAAGCAGATGAGTGTGCTTAGAATAAACCGATGAACATAGTTATCTTTAAAGTTATCGCTCTAGGTCTGAACAGGCCTTAATCATATTAAGCCATTTTGCAATTTCTGTTTTTTTTCTGTCTCCAAATTTAAGACCTCTTGAAAACATAAGGCTTTTCTCATTCCATTTAAGATACTTAAGACTTTTAATGGATTTAAATTTGATCAAACTGAATTTAAGACCGAAGGATCCATGTGGAGACTTACCATGCACATCTTGGAGCCTGGTGTCTCTAAATGAGTTTTTTGTTGTTGTTGTTCATGCTGATTTTTTGGTCTCCTACTGCCCAGTTCATCTGAAAAGCCGGCTCAATGGTTAGAGTACAGCCCAGCATCCTAATATATGCCTCAACTGATGCTCCTCCAACAGCAAAACAGCCAACCTATAAGGGCGTCAGGAACATATTTGCACAAAACATGGATAGGTTACAAATAAATGTCATGGGAATGTAGTTTCAGTGTTGAATGAAAAACATGCTTTTGTCAATAAATAAATAAAAGCAAAAGTAATTAAATCTTAATGTAAATTACCATCGCACATCTGTCATCTTCACTTTGAAGAATCCGCTCTGGTAGCTGCGTCTCATGAAACCCCAGACCTCCAGACACTAGTTCAGCCAGTATTCCAGTCACTTCAGAAGAAGCAATGAGAGAGCAGTTTGAGAGGAGGAAAAAAAAAAAAGTATATCAACTTCTATGATGCACAGCCTTAATTTTTCATAACCCTTAGTGTAGAGTTTCTCAGCTCCAGTCCTCAGGGCCCCTCCCAGAATATTACAGCTGAACCAGGTGTTTTAATTAGTGAGCCATCTAAAACATTCTGGGAGGACTGGAGATGAGACTATGGCTCTCTTACTATTTACTGCTGCAGCTTAAATAAATAGTTTAAAAAGCATCTTATATCCCTTTACAAAATAAAAGACTGTATTAACATAAAGAAGACATGTATTTTATACATTTAATAATTACTTGTCTTTTATTATTAACCTTGATCCAGGAGATTCCATCCTCTGACCTAGATTTAAAAAGGTAAAAGTAAAAATTAAGAGTATGCGACTCCTGTCACAGGTAACAAACAACAGAAATTCATTCTTACCTGATGTGAGCAAACCAAGGAAATGTCCCTCTGATGGGCCTACAAAAAGGGAAAAATTAAGAATGAAAAAACATAGCTATTAGGTTTACCAAATATTGGTTGTAATTGGTTTTGTCTTTACTGTTCTACTGGAGAAAAGTCACCCACACCTTGGATGATCTGAGGGTGAGTAAATTAACAGCAAATTTTCATTTTGGGGTGAACTATCCCTTTAAGGTGTGTCACAGGTTCACATAACATAAAAAATTGCTTAATCAAACAATGCAAGGTTTTCCCTCCCACGAAATTCAAATAAGGTCGATGGCACGAATAAGTTTGTATATATATATAATTAATTATCCTGAAAATAACTACTCATTTTGCTAGAGAAGATGCTTAATAACCTAAACAAGGACTTTTGGAACATCAAAAATGGTCTTAGTTGAGTCCTGTTCACTTGAATTAAATGGAGAAAAATGTTTTCTTCTGAAATCATATTTTTTGTTCCGCTGAAAAGGACATCTACATCAGTGGCACTGAACCACGTTTCTGGATCTCACCCCACCAAACCAACACGGCACATCTGGCATGTCTCTTATAATCAAACACAACTGATTCAGCCTGTTAAGCGACTCCAAAACCTGAAAAGGGTGTGGGCTCAGGGAATGTGGTTGGGAACCATTGTTATACATTATGGATGACCTGGGGTGTTAGTAAATAATGATAGAATTTTTATTTTTGGGTGAACTCTACTTTTTAAAAAACATTTTTAATGAAGTTTTTTTTTTTTTTTTTTGTTTTTTTTGTCTCTTGCCACGGCTACATATATTTGATACTGTAAAAATGCTGTAAAAATGGTAATATTCTGAAGTATTACAACTTGAAACAACACTTCTATTTAAATATATCAGGGATGGGCAATGTCAGTCCTGGAGTAGCTCCAACCCTGAAAAAACCTCACCCGCCTGTAGCCTAAGCCTGCGTCCCAATGTACATACTATCCATCCTAAATTCTGTGTGATAGTAGTAATTTTCAATACTACTTAGGGCAGATAGGGTGGATAGTATGCACATTGGGACGCAGGGTTAGTGATCATGAAGACCTTGATTAGCTTGTTCAGGTGTGTTTGATTAGGGTTGGAGCGGAACTTTGCAGGACATCGGCCCTCCAGGACTGACGTTGCCTATCCCTGGAATATATTAAATATTAAATTTATTCCTGATTCAAAGTTGAATTTTCAGCATCATTAATCCATTAGAGTGGTAGTATATAATTGTTTCTGCATTAATATGAATTACATATTGAAAATTAACAGTCATTATGTTTGTTCCAGGGAGTTCAATTTGAGTTGTTCCGTGTCATATTCTGACATAAGAGATGCTGCGCTCGATGAAATGGTTGCTGACTTCATGGCTGGGGAATGACCAGCTTGGATCTGAGGCTGTGAGGGCACAGTTACTGGCAGATGGTGTTTGGGTCCAGAGAAACAGTGCAGAGGAGTTTATTTTGAATTGACCCTTGGGCAATATCCCAAAGACCACAAAGAAGACTACAGTGTCGCTGGACCGAACACCCTGTGGCACCTTGATAGGCAAATTGGCAACCATAAATTGATGAGGTAAATATACACCGGTTACGTAGCAATATGTATTTATTTTATTTCTTTATAATACACGTTATGTAGCTTATTATTACTATAGTTTTTTTTTTTTTTTTTTTTTTTTTTTTTAGACGTACAGTACAAATGTTTAGAACAATACAAATTTTAAGTTTTTAATGTGTCTATGCCCTCCAAGGCTGCATTTATTTGATCAAAAATACTGTAAAAACATTAATATTGTGAAATAGTATTACACTTTATTTTCAGCTTCATTACTCCAGTCTTTAGTGTCACAGTGATCCATTAAAAATCATTCTAATATGCTGATTTGCGTACTCAAGAAACTTCTTATTATCATCCATGTTGAAAATAGTTGTGCTACTTAAGATTTATGCTGATACCAGTAACAACCGAGCAGCATATTAGAATTATTTCTGACAGATCATGTGACGCTGAAGACTGTAGTAATGAAGCTGAAAATTCTACTTTGCATTGCAGAAATAACACTTTAAAATATTACAGTAGAATTTTTTTTTTTTTTTAAATGGTAAAATTCTACAATATTAATATATTTTGCTATATATAAACATGAGACATTAAAACAAGTACTGTACAATTGTATTTTGTTTGTCTAATGTGTCTCTCTCTCTCTCTCGTTTGTTTGTTTGTTTGTTTATGTTTTGGTTTAGATGGAGAATTGTCATTCATGAGGGTATCAATAGCTGCAGCCATCTTATAGTCTTCCTCCGTGCCTTCAAAAACAACTGCAGCAGTATTGTAATGCATTGCTTCTTAAATGCCGTGGCCAGATGTGGAGTGCGTTCTAGGGTTAGGATGGATCATGGAGGAGAAAACTATGCTTTCTGTGTTATGAACATTTTCAGGGGATCTGGAAGAGGCAAGAGCACTCATGACTAGTGATCTACCGATATTGATTTTTTATAACCGATACCAATTATTTGCGTGTTTATGTGCCCGATAACCGATATGCAGAACCGATATTTATTTACTGTTATAAAGTAAATAAATGACTGAGTGAGTGAAGTAAGAACATACTTCACTTTGGTTTTTCCGCTTTTCAGTCATCTTTTTCTTTTTTTTTTTTAAGTGTTGAAAATTAACAGTCTTTAATGTTAAATTTAATCTTCATATTGCAACAATAAAAAAAAAACATTTTATTTATAAAAAGCATCATCAGCAGCAACAACACTAATATTAACAATAAGCAAACTAAATGTAGAATGTCTAATGTTTTCAAATGGATAAAATAAATAAAGGACGGGAGTCATATCAACATTTTAAACTACAGTTTTAGTAGGTTTATAAGCTGTTTAATAGGCCTACAGAGTCAAGAATAATTCACTGGATAATGTTAATTCACTGAATAATATTCTCTGGAATATTGGAATATAACAAAACATCGTATTTTCTCAACTGGAATGTTATATCAGAATTATTAATAATGTTTTTGTCCTTCTAGATTATGAAATGTCTGCTGACAGCGCGGTTTATCTATGCATTTACACAGAACTATACTCAAACTGCGATCGTTCGCGGAGATAATAAATAAATAATTTCCATAGCGATGTATTTATTTAGATGTTTATTAACGAAATAATGGTTATATGGTAAATGTTAATATAATTTAGCGTGTTTTAAACAAGTGAATCTTGTTAAAAGTTACATGCGGAGGCCGTGCTGGAGCATTTCTTGAGCATAAACCTGATGAGTGAACAGCAAAATGAAAGCGGCTCCACGAGACTAATGATGAGCATATAAAAAAGAGAGAGAAATAAATTCAGCGCGTTTATTTCCTACATGCGCTCATTCATGGCTGTATTGTTTAACTTTAACTCGTGCAAAGTTACGTCCTTATTTAGAGAGGATTTGACGGATTATCTACGACTACATGACTCCGACTTCACGACACTATAACGATGATCATAGACAACAGAGAGATAATTCAATTCAGCGCTTTTATTTCCAACATGTGCTCATTCATGGCTGCGTATTATTTAATTCAGGCAAAGTACGTCTTTATTGGGACAGGAATTGACGGATTATTTTACATGACTCAGTGAGTTGCTCTCTATTTCTTAGAGCCAAGCTGCATAAATTACATAACAGGCATTTACGTAATGCATCTAATTTGTGCATTAATGGCTATGTTAAGTAAAGTTTACTAACTACAGAAAATCAAGTACCTGCACGCCGTTGTTGTTGTCTCGTCTCCCCTCAGACGCACTGCAGTGGCGATCCTGCGCAATTCTCAAAACACCCACAAGATGGCGGCATTTATCGGTAAAACCGATATCCGATTATGGTAAAATGCTTACATATCGGTAAATCGATATATCGGTTGATCTCTACTCATGACCAATGAATTGAGAGGTTCTGGGGTGACGTGGCAGGGACTGACTAATGTTTACTACAAACTCTTCCATTTCCTGGAGAGTGAAGGTATATTGGACGAAGACAATGAAATGCACCTCTGGGCTCTTCATTTGTTCCATTTATATAAAAAAAAAAAAAAAATGCTGTTTGGATTTAAGTAAATACTGGTATGGTATATATTTGGCAACAGTTCTTTTAACACTAACCCCTGGTTTCACAGACAAGGCTTCATCTTTTGTTTGAGCTGTTTTAACTGAAAGAAACTTGCACTGACTGTTCTTAAATTATGTCAGTGCCATTGTTTTGTCTCGAGATGCACACCAGTAGTTTTTTTTTTTTTTTTTTTTTTTTAGTTATTTATTTTATCATTTATTTATTTTATTTTTTTTATGTTAATAAAAGCTACATAAATGTCCTGATTGAACTATGGCCTAATCCTGGCTTAGTCTAAGCCCTGTCTGTGAAACCAGGCATAAGTGATGCAGTATGTAGCTTTGTATTTCTTGCATAACTATGTCGGAAGATGAAAAAGTGAAGTGATGTGTGGCCATATATGATGTCCCATACTTGGACTTTGTGCTCTGCATTTAACCCATCCAAGTACACAGACAGACAGACATTTTTGCTGCAGCATCCGGGGAGCAGTTGGGGTTTGGTACCTTGCTCAAGGACACCTCGGTCATGGTGTGGAAGAGAGCTTTGTACAATCACATGCTGTTTTGTTTTTCTTAGTTTTTTATTCTTTTTGTGTTTTCCCCCTTCATGTGTGTGATACCAAAACAACTGTCCAAATCACCCACAAAACCTTTCAGTCAAATGTTTCCACATTCCACACCCCTACTCCACCTCCATATGTTCGGACCTCAATAATTGTCACAATTGTTCAACTATTGAACTCTTGAGTACTATAATGTAAATATTGTGAGATACTGTCATTTTGATTTATGTTCATGAGTGTCATTGCAAATGTAAACTTTGTTGTTAAAATAAAAAGCTCCTAGTTCCCATACAAGTGTGTTAAGACTTATTTATTCTTTGGCCATGAAATGCACTTAAATCTTGTAGCAAATTGTTTAACAGAGCTGTTTAAAAAAAAAATTTAAATGCAGGTTGTTTGCAAAAAAAAAAACCTAAATAAAAGTAACAGAATGTAAACCCTTTGGAATTTAGTTGGTTTTCTGCATTTACTGTTCACAAAACATCATCATCTGGTCTTCAAAGTCACAGGTATAGCCAGACACAATGTGCTCAAGCATAAAACACAAACCATTATAATCTTTCATGTCTTAAACATTCACTGTGCTGCTGAAAATGTATGTAAACTCAATAAGTGACAACCTTGTTGCTGTTACCTGGAAAACCCACAACTACTGTTTTGTGACCAGTTTCATGAGTGTTTCTTCAGGGCAATTAAACTGCTAACTGTTCTTCAGAAAAATCCTCCATATTTGAGCACATTAAAACAGTGACTATATGTTTTTAAGATGTTGTAAAGTGTTAAAATACGCAGAATACAAAGGAACAAACAACAGACTCATGAAACTCAACATGAAACAAAACATTTGTAAGTTTTCCAGGTAATGGCAACACAGTTTACTTTTTTTTTGCAGCACAGTGGTTAAGACATGAAAGATTAAAATTGTTTGTTTTGTTTACTTTGTGTTTGTCTATACCTGCGATTCTGAGCAAGACCAGATGAACCAATATTTTCTATTTGTTTAAAATCCATTGGTTTTCGACAAAACTTGGTGAAATGATTTCAGTATTTTTTTTTTTTTTTTTTTTTAATTACAGCACATTTTAAATTACTGAAATATTTACTTAAAATCTCAGGGGGTCCTTCAAGTAAATAATTTAGGCCAATGGGTGTCGGTTGAAAAAAAAAAAAAAAAAAGATTGAAAATCAATCAATTATTACGGTGACTCATTGCTTCACCAATGATTTAGGCTATGGTTACATATAAGCGACTGTCTGCTCTGCTGTCACCACAGTCCTGAAATAAACAAGCATCTGCATGCTGCTGAAGTCACTGCATCATAGAAATGCACTGTTTTAAATGTATTTTAATATAATGGTTTTTATTGTAGCGGCTTGTTTATTAGTATTAATCTCCAATCTGTCTAGTTTAAGATCAGATCAAAGCAGTTATTATGAATAAATGGGCCTTGGAATATTTCTTTATTTGAATGACTTTTAGTTTGAGATTTAACACCAAATTGAAATACGAACATTTTTGACAGTTAGATTTTACTTAAAAAGAAATAAAGAGAAATGACAAACAGTTTAATTGTATTATTATTATTATTATTATTATTATTATTATTCATAATAATAATAATAATAATAATAATAATAATAATAATAATAATAAATAATATAAGCCTAATTAGGCCTATATTATTATTAATAATAATAATAATAATAATAATAATAATAATAATAATCATAATGAAATGCATAATCTGATTTTTTTAACCACAAACAAAAAATACGATAGATCTAGCTTAATTTTCGTTTTTCCGTTATTCAAACAGAACGACATAATAATAATAATAATAATAAAAATAATAATAATATCAAACTGTTTGTCTTTTTTTTTATTTTGTTTTGTTCGTATTTCGATTTGTTGTTAAATCAAACTTGAGTCATTCAAATAAAGAAATGATATTCCAAGCCCAGAGTTGGTATTACTGAAAAATAACTGGTTTGATCTGATCATCAAATACTCATATCCTCTGGGTCTGAGTGCAGTTATTGGATAGCATATTGTAGACAGATTGGAGATTAATCCTAAACATGATGCTACAATAAAAATATTAAAATACGTTTAAAACCGTGTATTTTTATAACTACAGCAGCATGCAAATGCTCGTTTATGTCAGGACTGTGGCGACAGCAGCGCAGACAATCGCTTAGCAGCATGCAGATGGGGTTGGTATGCTAAAATGCTGCCCATGATTAATAATTAAAGTATGATAGAGACGTGGAATCAGCCTATGTTCAATGTTAGTATAAAGTTACTTTGTACATAAATATTTCCTGTCGGTTCACAGGCACTTCTTCCGCTAAAACGATCGTAGTGAATTAGTCTGGTCTGGTTCTGTTCATCATTGATTGGGTGAGAACAGTTCAATATTACTGGCTGTGGAAATCAGCGGGCGTGGCTCATTATACTATAAGGAAAACGCTGTAAATGACGCACGTTCTGTGCAACCAAAACGGCATTTTTTACGCTGTCATATGTCAATATGAACGACGTAAAAAAACGGCGCTTTTCATGCACACTAAAACGCCGTCAGATACAGCGTCGTTGACGTATTTTCATGCGTTTTTTACAGCATTTGTAATCACAATGGCAGCGCAAATACTGTTTAAAACACCGTATTTGATGGCGTTTGGCTGTAAACATGATTAATCTATAGCGTAATTCTGACCCTTTGGGCTTGCCATACTTAAAAGAGGCCAGCGCGAGCAGGAGCACTGTCTTGAGAGAGAGCACTCGCAAGCTTGCTGATTGTATGTAAGCGTCAAGCGCAAGCGCCAAGTCCCAAGTGGGTAGAGTAGAAGGGCGAGGAGGGTTCATCCTTCTTGCTCCTATTGAAAATCGTATGATCAGGTCATTTCTGCCGATTGGGAACCAAACAACCAATAAATATGAACCAAACAAGACAGTTATAGACAATATCTATATAAAATTAAAAGGGAAGTAGGAATATGAAATAATGAGACTGGATTGAGAAGACAAGAAGAATCAGTAATAACTAGAATTTGAATAGAATGAATGCAGTATCATATATAAGCAAATGGATTATGTAGGCATTGTGGAATTTATGAAACTGTCGAGCATGTCTTACTGCACTGTAGTGCATATAATATTGAATGACAAATATTAGAAGTTGCAGTACTGGAGGTGAAAACAATGTTAGAACGTTTATTAAATAAACATTAACATTGCTCTGTTAAATTATCTAAAAGAAACAGGGAATTACATACTAATTTAATATTCTTTATTTAGAAATTATTAAAATAAATAATGGTGACACAAGAAGAATAAAATACACATGTGTAGCATTTGGACCAATCAGACACACATTTGTTCATTAGCTTTAACAAATCAATTATTCATTAGATTAACAAACAGTCACAGACCCCTCACCCAACACCAGACTCTGTGCCTATATGTCTGTGAACAATCTCCTGGCCAGGACACCTCAGCCAGATCTGATAAGCTTTACGACCTAAAAGTATGTAGAGAGAATCTTCCTCCCTAAGAAATTCTCTCTAAAACCGACACATACTGCTATAGGAAATGACTTTGTTCATTAATTCATAGACAAATTTTTCTATGACTTTCCTACCATGCATATCCCCATGTCTTTGTGTATGACTACTATCTCCTTGTATATGGTCTTGTGTATTGTATACTGTTTTATGCATGCTTGTGATAGCTCACTGGTTAATATCACCTCATTTACATCATGTTTGGTCTCTATGAATTCGTCTTCGGATGACCTAATCGACAGTGTATATTATATGTTTACACCTATGCAACATATTAGTGTTCTAAGAATCTTTAGTAATCTGGGCATCAACATCCAATCCAGTTACAATGCAAAATTACCATGGTCGGAGACAAAGAGTCGTAAACTTTCCCTCCAGAAGTGCAAGTCCCCATTGGCTCTTTGACACCCGAGGGGTGTGACCTCCATAGGGTTTAAAATACCTCACTACAGTGACCCACCTAGCTTTTAGTCTCTTCACTCATCTCCCATCCCCTCTCCATCTTCTGGTTGCTAAGTCCCAGGGCCGGCACTACTGCGTCTGGCAGGCCTCAGCAGAACCAGTCTGTGATTCTTTTAGATCCTAAGAGGATGAAGAGGATGTGAGCTCCTCAGCAACCCTTAAGTTTTGCGCCAGGCCTTGCGACCTTGACTTTCCATTCAACCAAGGATCCTCAGATCTCAGCAGATCTCTTTCTTAGCTCTTTTTCACTTTCTACCTGGCAAGAAACTCCCAATCACCATCGAGTCCGGACATCTTTTTGGAATTCATCACTCTTCAACCCGGAAGAATGTGATCGCGAGTCCAAAACCTTGAAACCATCAAGACTTTCATCCGGACACTCATCAATGACCAAGGCAATGCAAGTATCGTAAATTTAACTAAACGAAACAGAGGTTTAGTATAAGTTATAGACCCCGTTATAAACGGCGCTAATGGTTTTACTCAGGTGGTTAACTGACTCTTTCCATAACTGCATTCTCTGTTTTCTCTAATGGCTTCACTCATCCACTTTTGCTCCCCTTTGTATGTATGCGTGAGTGTATGTTTATTTGTTTGTTTGTTTAGATTAGTTATGTGTGTTAGCGTTTAGTTAATAAAAGTTGTGTGCACAAATTACATGAGTTTCTGGTTCTGCCTTGCAAATTAATGTCTCTTTACGATTTTGACCCTCGCTACATGCTCTAATGCATTAATAGGAAAGTATTTTCTGTGGCCACGGAAATATCCTTTCTTAGAGTTGATATGAGCTTACACTGAATGTTCGCTGGATGAACAGTTCAGCTGATGGCAATTTAATTCTGCTACAGTTTATTATTGTCAGCCGAAATAATTGCAATTAATCATAATTAATTGTAATTATTTATATACATTTCGCTTTTGAGCTAATTTGCTACACATGCATTTCACTTGTTACACAAATAGTCTGGTGGCGACACAGCATTAGACCACTGGATTTACAAAAAATAATTTCAGGTTTAAGAAATGTTTCAATATTGCATCAACTACTGATGAACACATTTTATTTGAACTATCACTCTGAAGTTTTTTAACCGTGTATTTCTATGTCTTTGGAAGGCTTTTGTGTTTCAAACACATTTCACCTACCATATTTACTTGAATTACCCCTGAGATTTATGGTTATGGACACATGACGTGAGTAAACAATTAAAATATTTTATTTATTTTAGTAAGTCTTTTATTTTGATTGATTTTATAATGGCTTATTATTATTTTAATAGTATATACAATATATTATATAATAATATTATTTATCATTTTTTATGATTTAATTCATTATTAGCATATTTTAACTCATAAACCCCCTGCAGTTCCTTCACAAACCACAGCTTGGGAGACCTTGACATAATATGTTTAAATAATAATTAATGGAATATATTTTCTTAATCTTTGTATTTTTATATCAAACATTCAAAAGTAATCTAAAAGCAGTCTGATTATATAACCTAAAACTTGTAATATAATGGATTACGTTACTAACTACAATTTTTGTCATATAATTTGGAACCAGTAACTACAATTTTTGTCATATAATTTGGAACCAGTAACAGATTACAATTTGTAAGTAGTCTACCCAGCTCTCAATCACCATTCTATATTTGGAATCTTTATTACACCTACAGAAAGAAAAAAAATGAATTAAAAAAAGACAATACGTTCTAATATTCACTTGGAGTAAACAACAGCATTTTCCCGATCTTCATACAGAAGTGCATTTACACAAAGTCCCTTTCTAGTGTTTGATTAACATTAACGAAAAACATTTCACAGGGTTCCCACTCTAAGCCAAATGTCAAATTTCCTGACTTATCCCTTGACTTTTCCCTGACTTTCACTCATTAAAAAGCTGAATTTCCATGACCTATAATGAACGAAAACAGGCCGCTGTTGTGCTGAGCACTTTTTTTTTTTTTTTTTTTGCTTTTACCCGTTAAATGCACTTTGATATTTTTATACTTTCTTTTTTTTAAACCCAGTCTTTATAGTGTTAATACTGTAGCCAAAACTCCTAAAAATTTACATTTTCTGGCATATTTGCCTTAGTTAACCGGTTCAGCCTAGTGACTGCATTTGACTTAAGTAATTGCAGTTGACGAGCGGGAAGGGAATAAAATGGCGCTGAAAAAATAGCCCAGGGCTCAACGCTAAGGACTTTTTCAGTGGTTAAAATTATTACTTGCCCTGTTAATATTTTCACTAGCCTTGCCACAAAAATAAATAAATAAATAAATAAAAATAGTTGCTGTTATCAAGTTGCTGTTTTATCTATGTTGCCTTGTATTCTAATAAATAAACTTATATGACACCAATATTTTAGATACCAATAAAAGCCAGTAAATAAGAACAAATTAACAAATTGCAAGTAATAGCAAAATTAAATATATAGCACAAAGATAGAAATTAAATTTTGCTTAAGTTTTTATGTTTGTAGGTGTTCAGGTACAGAAATTTATAAAATAACACATTTATAAAAAACTTATAAAATAACATTTGCATATTCTTCACTCTGTGTTGCACCTTGATTTTTCATAGCCATTTGAAATTAGAGGCAACCACTGCATTTTAATCATGAATCAATTTCGCTCTCTGCCAGCAGGCACTTATGGAACAGTGATACAGCATTTCCTTAGTTACCACTGTAAACACAGCAGCGCTGCGTATATTAACACTAATTTAAATACATTATACAGAGGCAAGATGAAAGGATGAAAACGTTTTATTTTGAATGTGTGTCAGAGTCGTGGCTGTCTAGTACTTAATGGAGTTGACAAACAAAAATCCCTTATATTCCATGACTTGGACAAAAAAAAAAAAAAAAAAAAAAAAAAAAAAAAAAATATATATATATATATATATATATATATATATATATATATATATATATATATATATATATATATATATATATATATATATATATAATTCCCTGATTTCCAATGCCTGGAATAGACCTTATGATATTCCAGAAATTCAATGACCCGTGGAAACCCTGATTTGAGCTCGCTGAAAATGTTGCAGATTCATGTCACGTGTTAGAAGTGAGATTTTTGAGTGGGTTTTAAGGAGCACAGCAATAGAGAGGAAGAAATTCTACTTTTTTAGAAACATTTAAAGGCTCTGAAAAGAGCCTTAGGGTTTAGAAGGAAAAGCCGTGGGTTTAAGCGTGCTCTCCAGGAATGCAGCAGGCCAGCTGAATATATTTGGGCATGATGGTCACTCTTTTGGCGTGGATGGCACAGCGGCCATCAGCTGGCATAGTTGCCTTTGCGGAGAAGCCTGTGAACACTCCATTCGCTAACGGTTGTTACTGAACGAACACGCCCATCACTGACCGAGTCGCTGTTTTGAGTCTGAACGAGAGAGAGATCTCGTTTGTGAATGAATTAAACAAACTGGTACATGTAGTTCGTGAACGAATGTGTACCGGGTAGATCGGTCATTTGAGTCAGTCTCGTTCAGCAATCAGCAGAAAGCAGATGCAAGCGCATACTGTGCACATATGCTTGTTTATGTATATTCATATTTAACATACAGAACATAACTCCACGACACGTTTAACATAATCCCAGATTTATGAATGTGTAAAGGTCTGACCAAACTATTAAAAAATGTTAATTATGCAAGAAAACCTTATGGTTTGGTCATCTGAACCATTTATTTAGACTTATTCATATATTTAATGAGTAGATTAGGCACACATTTTAATAAAGCCAAATCAGTTTTTTGTAACAAGTAAATACAGTACGTTCGTTGATTTAAGACATAACACATAATACACTCTTTTTCGCCACCTGCTGGCGTATTTATGTAATATGAAGAAATGGTCACTGAACAAATCAGTGAACGAATCTGAACGAATCATTTTGGTGAACGAACTGAAAATGAACGAATCTCTTGAAAGAATCAAAATTTCCATCACTACTAAGTTGGCAACACTGGCCCTAACTGAACAACCGGTATTTAAGTGAGAGTGCTCGTCGTCTGTTGGTCAGAGTCTCTTACAGTTGAAAATTAATCACAGCACCTCCCTCCAAAACTCCAAACCCCCTCCTTCGCTCTGCCAGTGCCAGCCTCTTCATTCTCATCTGTTATAATAATTGAATGAATGAATGAATGAATGAATGAGTGGAGTAAACAGAAAATATAAATGTATTTACATTTAAATATGTGTTTAAATACAGAAGGTAAAATAAGGTATAAAATCGGACATTGAAATGTCCACATAAACACTGGAAAAGCAAATAAATTGTTGCTATTGTAAGTAAACCAGCCTCTGATGTTCTCTTCAAATCAAGCCTAGAATCCGTTGATTTGCATGCGTCTTATCAGTAAATGTGTTTCAGATATTATATGCTGATGTGAATACATTTTTCTATCTTTTTTTAATGTATTGCAGACTATATTGTGCTTAATTTAATCAAAGTCATATCATAAAAATGTTGCTCTTTAATCGTAGCAAGTGGGTGGCTCTTGAAAGAGCCGTTTTGTTTTGGGAAGAACCAAACACAGACATTTATTTATTTTTGGGAGCTGCCTTTTTAGGCTTGGCTGCTTTGGGCTTTGCCGTCTTGGGTTTGGCTGTCTTGGCCTTCTAGGGGCTCTTGGCTGCTTTCTTAGCAGCTGCAGGCTTCGCCTTTTTGGGGCTCTTGGCTGGTTTCTTGAAAGCTGCTGGCTTCTTCGCCTTCTTGGGGCTCTTTGTCTCGGTTTTTGCAGCGGTGGCGGCCGGTTTCTTCGCCTTCTTGGGGGATTTTTTGACGACTAATTTCTTGGCTGCAGGCTTCTTGGCTTTCGCTAAGGGCTTTCTTGGCAGGTTTCTTCTTGGGTTCGGCTTGCCTCTTGTTGAGCTTGAAGGAACCGGAGGCGCCTGTGCCTTTGGTCTGGACCAGGATGCCATTGGTCACCAAACTCTTGATGGCAAGCTTGACGCGTGAGTTGTTCTTCTCCACATCATAGCCGCACGCAGAAAAAAGCCTTCTTCAGGGCGGCGAAGGACACGCCGCTTCTCTCCCTGGAAGCGGACACGGTCTTGACGATCAGGACCCTGACGCTCGGGCACGTTTTCTTGGGCTTAGACGCGGATTTCTTTTTGGGAGCTTTAGCCGGTAGGGCAGCAGCAGCTGGAGCGGTTTCAGCCATGTCTCTGAGCGGATAGGTTTTACACGTCGATAGGCAGAATACAATGAAATGCTGCTGAGCGGTGCTGCGGAACTTAACTGCCACATGAGAACCGTGTAGACTCAATACCCTGCTCCACAGAACTTCGTGCCTCAGCGAAAACGTGATTCTCCGTTTAAACGCAAACCAAGTGTATCTAATCTTTGCAGAAATACACAAATGCTAATGCTTTCTAAGAGTTTAAATATAGAATAAGCAATTATGTATACATCTATCTATCTTATATATATATATATATATATATATATATATATATATATATATATATATATATATATATATATATATATATGAACAATATCACACGAGTAGAAGTGTGATATGGCTGTATATCGCACGACTGTGATTCGGCACGAGGCCGCAGGCAATCACAGCCGTGCGATATACAGCCATATCGCACATCTACGAGTGCGATATTGCGTTTATACAACAGTTCGATGGCACGAGTGTGTAAATAAATCAGAAACAACAAAGAAGTGTCTTTAAAAGCCCTCTTTTGTGCAGAACTACTTCCACCACGGATTCAAATCTAAAGTTGACCATTTAACAGCTGAGCCCAAGCCTCCATTACTAATTCCAAAACATCACTTTAGAACTAGTAACAAAGGAATGTTGAGTTGCTTCATTGAAAACTTATTGTATTACTGCAGTAAAAGCTTGTATTATGTAGAGTGAAGTATAATGAGAGAGAGAGGTGGACTGAGTGACTGTAATTACCTGTATCTGTTACAGCATCTCCTACAGACAATGAAACATAAGTCTGAATGTCCACTGAGGAAAGCGTTATCTTTTTTGTATTGTCAATATCCTTTTATCTGTTAAGCGTGATTTGTGATGACAGCACTGCTCATTTGTTAGCCGTGTCATTGTTGAAAGTAAAAATAACTTCTGTTCACAAAAGCGTTTATTTTTCAAAGTAAAAGTCTTTACTGCAGCGCTGACTCATAAAAACAGTCTCTTTTCGCCATCTAATGGTGGAACAATGTAACTAAAATCACCATTACGAACACGCACCATGTCTCGGTACTAAACACTATTATTAAATACTATTATTATTTATATAAAATATTTATAGAATAATCATATTTACTGTAATAAACAACAACAACAAATAAAAGTTTAAAAAAGTTGCTAGGCAACTCAGCCAACTGTACAAAGACAGCGCGATATACAGCATTGAATTTAAATAAACATGATAATATTTTGCCAAAACTATTTGCTCTGGAACAAATAATAGTTTAATGAGAATAAAGACTGTCCTTTAGATTTACCCAAAACAAATTATATATCGTGTTTAACCACTATAGAGACATCAGAGCCAGCGGTAAATTCCAGAAGATCTGGCCGTGGTCAGGCACTCTCTGTGGACGTAATGAGTTCTGAACGGCCTCTGAACCGATGGATCTCCCGTCTCCGAAAACGTCGAAGCAAATTTTGAAACAGACCTTATCTTTATTAACAAACTGCATATTTGAAGTCCAAGCAAGCACATTCTCGCCTAAAAAAAAAAAACAAAAAAAAAAAACAACTCTTTAAGCTGCATTCCGTGGCACAAAAGAGTATTATTTTTAAAATTATAATGGATTTGGCCGTCCGCCATGACACTCGCAGTGAGAAATATGGCAACTTCGGCAAGCGGAGTGATACAAACGGTGAAGAGGACGAGGAGCTCTGTTGGACTCCAATATTGCCAATCAGATTTGAGAACCAGAAAGAACTGTTGTGTGTATGTGTGTGTGTGTGTGTGTGTGTGTGTGTATATGTATATATATATATATATATATATATATAGGTGCTGGTCATATAATTAGAATATCATTCAAAAGTTGATTTATTTCACTAATTCCATTCAAAAAGTGAAACTTGTATATTATATTCATTCATTACACACAGACTGATATATTTCAAATGTTTATTTCTTTTAATTTTGATGATTATAAACTGACAACTAAGGAAAATCCCAAATTCAGTATCTCAGAAAATTAGAATATTACTTAAGACCAATACAAAGAAAGGATTTTTAGAAATCTTGGCCAACTGAAAAGTATGAACATGAAAAGTATGAGCATGTACAGCACTCAATACTTAGTTGGGGCTCCTTTTGCCTGAATTACTGCAGCAATGCGACGTAGCATAGAGTCGATCAGTCTGTGGCACTGCTCAGGTGTTATGAAAGCCCAGGTTCCTCTGATAGTGCCTTTCAGCTCTTCTGCATTGTTGGGTCTGGCATATTGCATCTTCCTCTTCACAATACCCCATAGATTTTCTATGGGGTTAAGGTCAGGCGAGTTTGCTGGCCAATTAAGAACAGGGATACCATGGTCCTTAAACCAGATACTGGTTGCTTTGGCACTGTGTGCAGGTGCCAAGTCCTGTTGGAAAATGAAATCTGCATCTCCACAAAGTTGGTCAGCAGCAGGAAGCATGAAGTGCTCTAAAACATCCTGGTATACGGCTGCGTTGACCTTGGACCTCAGAAAACACAGTGGACCAACACCAGCAGATGACATGGCACCCCAAACCATCACTAACTGTAGAAACTTTACACTGGACCTCAAGCAACGTGGATTGTGTGCCTCTCCTCTCTTCCTCCAGACTCTGGGACCCTGATTTCCAAAGGAAATGCAAAATTTACTTTCATCAGAGAACATAACTTTGGACCACTCAGCAGCAGTCCAGTCCTTTTTGTCTTTAGCCCAGGCGAGACGCTTCTGACACTGTCTGTTGTTCAAGAGTGGCTTGACACAAGGAATGCGACAGGCTGAAACCCATGTCTTGCATACGTCTGTGCGTAGTGGTTCTTGAAGCACTAACTCCAGCTGCAGTCCACTCTTTGTGAATCTCCCCCAAATTTGAATGGGTTTTGTTTCACAATCCTCTCCAGAGTGCGGTTATCCCTATTGCTTATTAATGTGCTTGGACACAGAGCTCTGTGAACAGCCAGCCTCTTTTGCAATAACCTTTTGTGTCTTGCCCTCCTTGTGCAACGTGTCAATGGTCGTCTTTTGGACAACTGTCAAGTCAGCAGTCTTCCCCATGATTGTGTAGCCTACAGAACTAGACTGAGAGACCATTTAAAGGCCTTTGCAGGTGTTTTGAGTTAATTAGCTGATTAGAGTGTGGCACCAGGTGTCTTCAATATTGAACCTTTTCACAATATTCAAATTTCCTGAGATACTGAGTTTGGGATTTTCCTTAGTTGTCAGTTATAATCATCAAAATTAAAAGAAATAAATATTTGAAATATATCAGTCTGTGTGTAATGAATGAATATAATATACAAGTTTCACTTTTTGAATGGAATTAGTGAAATCAACTTTTTGATGATATTCTAATTATATAACCAGCACCTGTGTGTGTGTGTGTCTATATATATATATATATATGAGTGGGTACGGAAAGTATTCAGACCCCCTTAAATTTTTCACTCTTTGTTATACTGCAGCCATTTGCTAAAATCATTTAAGTTCATTTTTTTTCCTCATTAATGTACACACAGCACCCCATATTGACAGAAAAACACAGAATTGTTGACATTTTTGCAGATTTATTAAAAAAGAAAAACTGAAATATCACATGGTCCTAAGTATTCAGACCCTTTGCTGTGAGACTCATATATTTAACTCAGGTGCTGTCCATTTCTTCTGATCATCCTTGAGATGGTTCTACACCTTCATTTGAGTCCAGCTGTGTTTGATTATACTGATTGGACTTGATTAGGAAAGCCACACACCTGTCTATATATGACCTTACAGCTCACAGTGCATGTCAGAGCAAATGAGAATCATGAGGTCAAAGGAACTGCCTGAAGAGCTCAGAGACAGAATTGTGGCAAGGCACAGATCTGGCCAAGGTTACAAAAAAATTTCTGCTGCACTTAAGGTTCCTAAGAGCACAGTGGCCTCCATAATACTTAAATGGAAGATGTTTGGGACGACCAGAACCCTTCCTAGAGCTGGCCGTCCGGCCAAACTGAGCTATCGGGGGAGAAGAGCCTTGGTGAGAGAGGTAAAGAAGAACCCAAAGATCACTGTGGCTGAGCTCCAGAGATGCAGTCGGGAGATGGGAGAAAGTTGTAGAAAGTCAACCATCACTGCAGCCCTCCACCAGTCGGGGCTTTATGGCAGAGTGGCCCGACGGAAGCCTCTCCTCAGTGCAAGACACATGAAAGCCCGCATGAAGGACTCCAAGATGGTGAGAAATAAGATTTTCTGGTCTGATGAGACCAAGATAGAACTTTTTGGCCTTAATTCTAAGCGGTATGCATGGAGAAAACCAGGCACTGCTCATCACCTGTCCAATACAGTCCCAACAGTGAAGCATGGTGGTGCCAGCATCATGCTGTGGGGGTGTTTTTCAGCTGCAGGGACAGAACGACTGGTTGCAATCGAGGGAAAGATGAATGCGGCCAAGTACAGGGATATCCTGGACGAAAACCTTCTCCAGAGTGCTCAGGACCTCAGACTGGGCTGAAGGTTTACCTTCCAACAAGACAATGACCCTAAGTTCACAGCTAAAATAACGAAGGAGTGGCTTCACAACAACTCCGTGACTGTTCTTGAATGGCCCAGCCAGAGCCCTGACTTAAACCCAATTGAGCATCTCTGGAGAGACCTAAAAATGGCTGTCCGCCAACGTTTACCATCCAACTTGACAGAACTGGAGAGGATCTGCAAGGAGGAATGGCAGAGGATCCCCAAATCCAGGTGTGAAAAACTTGTTGCATCTTTCCCAAAAAGACTCATGGCTGTATTAGATCAAAAGGGTGCTTCTACTAAATACTGAGCAAAGGGGCTGAATACTTAGGACCATGTGATATTTCAGTTTTTTTTTTTTTAATAAATCTGCAAAAATGTCAACAATTCTGTGTTTTTCTGTCAATATGGGGTGCTGTGTGTACATTAATGAGGAAAAAAAATGAACAAATGATTTTAGCAAATGGCTGCAATATAACAAAGAGTGAAAAATTTAAGTGGGTCTGAATACTTTCCGTACCCACTGTGTGTGTATATATATTATATATATATATATATATAAACTCTTTTCTATTTGAATATATTTAAAATGCAATTTATTCTTCAGCTGAAAATGCTATATTTTCAACATCATTACGGTCTTCAGTGTCATGATTCTTCAGAAATCATTCTAATATGCTGATAAAACATATTACCATTTCCAATTATTTTCAATGTTAAAAAGAGTTGAGGAAGTCAGGGCCTAACGGTTAGGGAGTTGGGCTTATAACCTGAAGGTTGCCGGTTCGATTCTCGCACCGGCAGGAATTGAAGGTGGAGATTGCGAATGAACAGCTCTCGATACCATGACTGAGGTGCCCTTCAGCAAGGCACCGAACCCCCAATTGCTCCCCGGCGCTGCCCACTGCTCCGGGTGTGTGTTCACTGTGTGTGTGTGTTTGTTCACTATTCACTGCTGTGTGTGTGGATGGGTTAAATGCAGAGCACCAATTTCGAGTATGGGTCACCATACTTGACAATACGTCACAACTTCCACTATAAATTTACTTGATGAATAAACAAAATAGCAGCATAGGAAATAAACGCCGTTCTTTTGAATGTTCTGCTCCGAAAAGAACAAAACAAAAAGGTGAAAAACGCTTAAAAAAAAAAAAATTATTTTTTTTTGGGGGGGTTCATATTGGTGTAAAACCATTAGAACTAGACATTCAAGAACATCAAGCCCTTGTCTGATGTTGAAACACATGTAATTTATGTCACTGCGTCTTATAAACAGTGAAATCACTTCTGTATTAGGAACGTGCGATCTAAGCATATACAGGTTTCTGATTCCAAAGACGCTAAACTCAGGCTTAATAAAATAGTTTCACCGTAAGTCATATTAAAACACTAAAAGCTCTTCAGAAGAGAACCTGGGCGGCTCTTAAAAGAGCCGTTGTGGTAGTTCGAATCAGTTCACGCTTCACTTGGAGCTGGTGTATTTGGTGACGGCCTTGGTGCCCTCAGACACGGCGTGTTTGGCCAGTTCCCCGGGCAGCAGCAGACGCACAGCGGTCTGGATCTCTCTCGACGTGATGGTGGAGCGCTTGTTGTAGTGAGCGAGACGAGACGATTCACCGGCGATGCGCTCGAAGATATCGTTGACGAAAGAGTTCATGATACCCATCGCCTTAGAAGAGATCCCGGTATCAGGATGAACCTGCTTCAGCACTTTATACACGTAGATAGCATAGCTCTCCTTCCTGGACTTTCTGCGCTTCTTTCCTCCTTTACCGGCGGTCTTAGCGACCGTTTTTTTGGAGCCCTTCTTGGGAGCAGATTTCGCTGGTTCAGGCATGTTAGCTCGCAATGAGTTACAACACAATACCTTATTAGGGGCGTGTACTGGGTATTTATTGAACGCTCATGTTAATTTAAGAGGGCTGGTTTACCTTTCCCTGATTGTGTCTTTTTGCACAATGAATGAAAGAAACGTATTTCATTGGTTATAAATGGGCTGCTTAGACAGAAACATCGGCCAATCACAGGCTTCTAAATTTGAATGCTTCCCGTCGCCTCCCCCGCACGCTTCTTTTTCAGCTTTTCCCGCTGAAGATGTGATAAACACACAATCATGAAAAAAAGAAAAAGAAAAAAAACTATTTTTGTTTAACACACTATTTTGCGCATTAAATTAACAAGCATTTCAGTGAATATCAGAAATCAGATAATAAATACACCAATAAAAGTCAAGTTTAGCTCGAGATTAAGGCAATAACATCTTGCTAAAACTACTTCCACTTCAATACAAAGATTTTAACAAAGGACTCAGATTACATGCGTGTATAAAATTATTACTAGAACGAACTACAAAACATTGTGAAATGTCCTCGTTTTGAAAATGTGGGTGGCTCTTAAAAGAGCCGTTGTTTTTATTGCAGTTAAAGTCGTTTAGCCTCCAAAGCCGTACAGAGTGCGTCCCTGTCGTTTCAGAGCGTACACGACGTCCATGGCGGTGACGGTCTTTCTCTTGGCGTGCTCGGTGTAGGTAACAGCATCGCGGATCACGTTCTCCAGGAACACCTTCAGCACACCGCGGGTCTCCTCGTAGATCAGACCGGAGATACGCTTGACTCCGCCGCGGCGAGCGAGACGACGAATAGCGGGTTTGGTGATGCCCTGGATGTTATCCCGCAGAACTTTACGGTGACGCTTAGCGCCTCCTTTCCCGAGTCCCTTACCGCCTTTACCTCTTCCAGACATTATTACAAATCTACAAGCTTCTGTGCTACACAACACAACTTATGAAAGCTGAAAGTGCGCGACAAGAGCTTTACAGTAGCCTACAGGACCTAATTGAAACACACGAAGGCGGAGCTATACTATATCATAGGATACACTTCATTCATTCCAGTACGGAGAATGTATACATCCCCTAGATGAAAAAAGAAAAAAGCATTTCTAATAAGATTTTGCTTAATGTCTATCCAACGAACTCGCAAATTGCTTCCTTTTTTTGTTTTTTCCTCTTTAATTTATGTGTATTCTGCAAAGTTGAGGAAGAAACTTTATATTCTATCACTGTTATCAGGTTAAATCTCTTTGGGAGAACTTAAGTTGTTATTTATCCTCTTTTATAAAATATGATTTAATTTTTTTTCGCTGAAAGATATATTTCTGCATTTTTCTGCCAGTGACCATGTTATTAATCTTGTTGTTAATTTATTCATGCTGTATTGTAATTTTTTTTATTAACAAACAAATTTCTCAAGATGTCACCTAGATTTGATGTCTTTCTTGCTGAGATTTTGCTAATTGTTAAATCTCTTAAACTCATTGATAACAATAAGAATAACAAGTTTCTTATGGCTTATGATGATATTTTCCTTACTGATTAAGGTGTTGTTGTTATTGTATTTCAATGCAGTGCTGTTTCTTGTTGAATTTTCTTTCTTGCAATAATAATAATAATAATAATAATAATAATAATTTAAAAAAAAAAAAAATGGGAATCTAGGAGAATCACATGGTGATCAGTGTAATTTGTTATTACAGGGCGCCGTACAATATGTTTTGCACATACAGTTTATTTAACTTTAATCTATGCACCCAAACTTTCCAAAGAGAAGTCAGTATGCACTGCCTGCTCAAACTTCTCAAAAGCTTCAAAACATAATATATAATTGAAAATATTTTATTATTAGGTTGATAAATACAAGAACAATGCCGTTAAAATGATAGTGGTAATGCCGAATGGCACGGGGATACTGGAGCTTATTTTAGTGTCTTGGGCCACAAAAAATCCCTGGACAGATGCAGAAAATATAATTTAATAAGTAAATTCAATTCTAGTCTAGCAAATCTAGTCTGGTCTCAGTCTGCACCTGCTGTTTCTGTTAAATATTATGTATGTTGAACAGATGAATGAATATTGAATACGAAATTGAACAGATCCAAATAATGGCCACCATCAAGACAATATTTAGGCAAACCATTAAAATCAACTGACCAACAATCATGATTTATCAATAGGGTAATATATCATCTTTTCTGTGAATCAACCAGAAGGTGGCACTATAATGGTTAAATATGCAATTTATTTGGATATTGGATATGAAGTGTCAATTCCTACAATAAGTTTGAGAGGCTGTTGAATACGATTTATTTATTTAGGGTCATTTGAATTAATGTTCTGACAATCAACAAAAAAGGCAATTCAGTAAAATAAACCACTGAAAGGCTAGCAATTGATGAATGTTTAAAGTCTTTTTTTTAACTGAATCAAGTGGACTGTAGCACTAAACAAGCAAGATTAAATAATCACATTCACAATCACATTTACTACGTTAATCCAATGTAAACTCCGATAGCAAGCAACCACTGAAACAATATCAAGTCACAAAGTGGTGTTGGTTCAACATATCTTTTGCACCCGCCATCAATGTTGAAACAAGATCGAGATTTCAACAGAAAATCAATGAAAATGTAATTAAATCAGCGTTAAGAAGTGCTGTTGGTGTAATATCTCTTTTGCACCCACTATTAATGTTGAAACAATGGTGAGATTTAAAAAAATAAATAAATAAAAAAACCTGAATCAACATTACACTTTGACTGCTTCTACACACTTTGACTGCTATCTCATTGGTAATATCATTTGATCAATGTTAATGTAATGTTCGTTCTAAATCACTTATTTTGAAATATTGAAAATACAGCTGAACTGTCAACATAAAATAATGTTGCCATCTGATGTACTAAGCTAGAATGTTGAAACAACATATATAATTTTTCTGACCATTTCAAAGTTTGGGGAACACTTTTCCATCAGTTGATTTAAGTTGTTTTATTTGACAGTTGTACACAATCAATGACAAAAAGACAGAAAAAAGTGGGGCAAACAGGACAAAAGCATTACAATATTTAATAATAATAATAATAATAATAATAATAATAATAATAATAAAAATAAATTAAAAAAAAAAAAAAAAACCTTACTTTCAGAAGTCTGTCACTATAACAAGTGGTCCAACGGTTCAAGCTTTCAAAATCTGGCTTGCATCAGACTACTGCCTCTTTTCCTTTGAGTTCTCAGAAAAAGAAAGCATGATTACACACACACACACACACACACACACACACACACACACACATACGCACACACATTCAATATATATACACTCACTCAAATGATCAAGTTAGGACATTGAAATTGAAATACTTTAAAATACTGAAACCAGTATTTATTTATTTATTTAGAGTCAAATTAACTGTACAACTAAGATTAAATATCTGAAGTACAGTTACATTTAATGTATTTTAATTAAGTTTTAAAAAAAGTTTTTAAAAAGCATCATATAAATAAAAAAATAAAAATTAACCATAATGCAATGAAAACATTATTTTATTAAAATATTTTATTGAATTATTTTAAACAATGTAATGAGAAGTGTAGAAATATTATTAAATACTATATAAAGACGGTTATGTTTGTTTTCACTCCATAATACAAATATTGCAGTTATTAAATGAATTATTAAATAAATGAAAACTTTTTTAATAAAATGCGCAGGTGTTAGATTTGCCACTAGAGTCCGCTGTTGTTTGTATGTGTACGTTCATTCCAAATAAATACTTTTTCCAACGATTTTATTTTTTCTTTATTTTGCTATTATTATTTTTATTTTATTTTTTACATAAAAATTCAGTCATTTTGAGTTTGTGCATTCGTTCTCAAGTTGAAATAATTTTAAAAAGATTTGCGACAACCTGAAAGACGCTTTCCTGTGTCACGCTGGCAAACTGAAAGACGCTTTGTGATTGGTTAACGCTTCATCGAGTTCAGCTTTGATTGGTCGAGCTCATTTCAGTTTAATCATCAGTTTGTGCTGCTGACGATAAGTTGTCTGAAATGTTTCTGCGTTCGCTGACAAACTCCATTAAATGTTCTGTTTACCACTTTACCACATTGTACATAATTATATGAGGTAAGCTTAACCTCCTTCCTCTTTCAAGACGGCGTTATGGTTAAATCTTCAGTGTGTTCTCTTGTTTTAGAGCTGTTAGCAATAGCAAGTCTCAGGCACTGACGGAAAATGAGCCCTAATGTTAGCACTCATATTGTAATTGTTTATATTCTGCATCATCGAAACGTTTATGTATGCACAAATAATCAAGTATCACTCTTGATCAATCGTTTATCCCATGCAGTTTGTGTTTTATTAGGTTTTGCAAATGGCTAGTTAGCTTCGGTTGCTATTTCCACGGTCAGTCATGAAATACAGCATGTTTAATCACGCGAAATGTTAAAAGACAAATTATATGTGATTTGAATCAGCGTCAGGCTCAGATGAAGATTTCAGACTGAACCTGTCACATGCATGTCATATAAATAAATATAAACGTAGGTACTAAACATGTTCTTGTTTGACGGTAATGTCTTTGAGTCTTCTGATGTTATTTTTCACGTTTATTATGTTTAGTTTTATAAAATATTATCAGCATGTCTAGAGTATGAATTTTAACGAATATTAGTGTTTATAATGCATGCAACGTTTATGTCTTAACAATATATAAATGTTGATTTGCAATGAGGCACGTGATTGTTATGAAGTGAAACCTCGCCTGATATTTGCAGTTTGCTGTATTATTGCGACGCAACATTATTTAATTAGGAGGAAAGAAATAAAAAAGAAAGGTGCAATTTATAAGTTTTGAATGAAAATAAATAAACAAACAAACAGGGTGTTAGTTTAGGTAGTTGAAAAATGGACACCAATACTTTGGAACACCTTTTGAGACACCGATATTTTGGGTTGAAATTTGTATATAAATCTGTATATGAGAAAATATTTTTTATAAGTGTTAACTGGTCTGTTTATTTTCATCACTTTTAATGTTTATTTATTTATTATTATTTTTTGAAAATGTTAATTAGGGGTTTATCAAAATTGAAAGAATTCCTTGTTCATTAGAAATGGATTTCGTAAATCCCTCTGCTAGGGTTGGGCCAATAGACGATGCCATCATCCATCGCCGATGGCTGATAGACATCGCAATGTTGAGCCGACATCGTGATCCCCCACCCAACCCGCCCCCCGCAATCCACCGCATCCCAGTACCGTGTTTGGAAAGAAAATGACATGTACTACAGAACCCCTAAAGGGAATAAATACGAGATGGGAGGAAAATACATATTTCAGTACTTTCTCTCGCAGTTATATCATTGGGTAATTATACTGTATTGTATATAATTGCGGGCATCAGGGAGCCGCTATTATGCCTGGCATTGAAACTGCTTTTGAATGCACGATTGTTTTTTTAAGTTTCTTTCACTTTCAAGATTCGCGATCACGCGTGAGTTACTCTGTTTATACTATGGAGTACTTACCACACATTTTACAAGATTAGATGTTTGTCAGTGATGCTGAGGATCTGCAAGCCATTCACCATCGTCCTCAGTCATCTTTCCTTACTCTGTTTATGTGGTAAGTGAAATTTTATGTACTGTAATGTAACAGGCAACCGTTAGCAATCGTTATGTATTTCCTGTGTCTTTCTGAATATGGATTCACACTTCGGGCACACCCCCTAACCCCCCTCCCCCCGATGTCATCGTCCATCGCGATGTTTCACTGTAGACATCGTCTGATGGCAAATTTGTAGCCATCGCCCAACCCTACCCTCTACACAATTTAATATCTAGAGACAAAATACAAAATTTTAGGGCAATGTTCAAATTCTTGACTGGTTTGAAATAAAATAGTTAGATTCAGTGGAGTCAATTTGCATCATTGTGGCACAGTTTGCATTAGAAAATGCACAAATTGAAACCGATGTATTTTAAGTATGGATTTGAATTTGGAATAATGGCTAAACATAGTCTCTCCATGTTTGGATTTCTGATTTGGCTTGATGGTCTAGGACAGGGGTGTCAAACTCAGCTCCCAGAGGGCCATTGTCCTGCAGAATTCAGCTCCAACCATAATTAAATGCAACTAAACCAGCTAATTAATGTCTTTAGGAGTGCTAGAAACTTCCAGGCAAGTGTGTTGGAGCCACACTCTGCAAGACACATGACAAGTTTGACATATGTGATCTAGGAGGTCCATTAGGTTTATTTATTTAAGTTCGAGGCCATAGAGTGACTTGTTCAGTGGAGTCCATGGGACTGTAGTAACTTAGTAATTGAGATAGAGGTAGATTTGAGTGTCATGTGCCTAAACTTTATTTGCATTAGGAGCATACACATGGAACTGGAGAGGTCCAAAGATAGAGCCCTGGGGGACTCTGCATGTCATTGAGGTTCACACAATTATAGCGGCCTATATTGATGGAATAGTTCACTCAGACATGAAAAGTCTGTCATTTACTCACCCTTGTGTCGCTCCAAACTTGCAGGACACTCTTTCTTCTGCAGAACACAAAAGATGACATTTTGGTACAATTTGGTTGAAACTACATGATTATTGATCAAATTATTGCCAGAATTTTGACAACAATTTCCACATTTTACCTGAAAATGCAAATAAATAAATAAATTTGGACAATCTGTGTTTGTTGCAGTCCAGCCAATGACCTTTGAGGGCAGTAAAATCACATGACATATAATGTCATGGCAGTTGCCCATTTCTTTTATGTAATGTTTAAATTAAATAAATGGTTCTGGTTGAATCAATTTTGGCCTGGTTTTGGATCAAGCTAATAGTTCAATCATTTTATTTGGAAAGGCATGTCCCATTGAATATCTGGGAGCCATGGCTTAGTTTAATGTTGACCGGAAAACACGGTCGACTGAACTCCCTACAAGGATTACAGGACTGTGGTTCCCCCTCAACCCAGTTTGTTATGGCCTGGAGGAGCAGATCACATGGCAAATTTCACATTCTTCAGGGTTTCAGCAGACAGTCATCTGGGAAATCTTCCCATGATTCCCAGAATGAGGGGTGGAGGCCTGACTCTGGAATATTATCAGACTTTTGGCCTTGACCTCTCAGAGCGGCCATGTGATTCTTTAATCTTCGCCTGGACACCCTGAGCCTCTTCATCTTCATGGCTCTCCTCTTCCTTATCTGTCATTTGAAGGGTTTGAAGATGAAATTATTCCTGGTGTCGCAAACTCTGTTTAACCACCATAAATATGTGAGTAAGCCTTTGGCAGACTTTTTGGCACCTATTGTGTTTTTTACCTATTATTTGATTGAAATTTAAAGCTCATAGTTCTAGGCTAATAATGCTCTTCTTTTTGGGGATACGGTATGTCTCGGACATGTTCTTAACATGTTTTGTGATATTAAGTCTACAGTCTTTTTGGTCAGAATGCACAAGACACATTTTAAGGAAGTGAGCAGAATAGACTGTGTATTTATTTCCCACTCAGAACGTAGTGGGGAATTCCAGCAGTGAGATACTGAACCAAGACTAGCTTAAAAATACAACTGTGAGCGGAAATAGTTGAAATGAAGAATAATTTCAAACTGCGGTAGAAATGTGTTGTGGCTTTAAATGTTAATTCTTCTTCCTCATTGTCAGCCTGAATAAAGTATATTGTAGAGCGCTTGGCCTCCTCATGGTCTCTCTGCCTCTATTTACGTGGATACGGTCATGTTTACTGTACGTTGGAATGTTTTGAAGTTAATTTCATTTTCAGGATGCCCTAATGAGTTCAGCTGAAATTCATCTGATGGGGCAGAGAGTGAAAGAAGAAGAGAGAGCAAGGAAGAGAGACTTTTTTGTCTATCTGTTTATTTGTAGAGAAATGTGTGTGATGATTACCTGTATAAAGTGCTGTTTGTCTCAGAAAAACTCACTGGCACAATGCTGGTGTCCTCTGAGTGGTCGCTAGGATGTTTTTATTTTTTTATTTTTTTAAGCATTATGTCATTATTAGGTGTATGCTAGCAGCTCTGATCATGTGACTAAAAGTGTAAATCTTATTGGTTGGCCTGTTTGCTACACAATGCAATGGAATTTAAAAAAAAAAAAAAAAAATTTTTAGAAGCCCATTACCGCCACTGAATTAAAAAAAAAAAAAAAATACATAAAAAAATTAAAAAAGGAAAGGCAATTGTGATTTTTAATATCAAAATTTTGACTTTTTTCCTCGCAATTACAAGTTTACATCTTGCAGTTCTACAAAACACTGATTACAGATTTAAACAAATACTGCATGTAAGGCCAGAACATATACAGTGACTGAAATTAACAGCGATAGACGGAATACTAAATTAAAAAAAAAAAAAGTAATAATAATAATAATAATAATGAAAAAGTCTAAATTATTGTCACATGGAAAGACAGCGTCACATAAGACCAAAAATCTTCCCAATCTGGAATACACACAGGGACCCCTGCTTTGTTATTATATAGTTTATAAAGCAAACGCTAGTCATTATGTTGACCCATTCTTTTAGCTCTGGGGTTTTGGGAGTTTTCCAGTGTTTCAAGATGACTCTAGCCGTCACAGAGACCCCCACCATGATCACTGTGAACTCTCCCTTTGTAATATTTGGCATCTGCTCCATGTCTCCCAATAGACACAACCTTGGTGATAATGGTATTGTTGTTCCAAGCCATTTGCTCAAAATATTTAAAATTTGGTGCCATAAAGGCTGAATAATTGGACAATCCCAGATACAATGAATAAAAGTGCCTCTGTCCTTTTGACATTTCCAACAAACATTATTATTTGTCAAACCAATTCTGTTGAGTCTAAGAGGTGTCACATAAAACCTGTGTATCATTGTATACTGTGTAAATTGATATGGATATGGTGTCCGTCCGTGTGCTGGATTTTTGTGGAAACACAATTTCTAATTTGAAGATATTCCCAGAAATGATTGTTTCCCTTTAAATTATACTTCTGTACAAGATTATTATAAGACATAAATACACCCTGTTCAAACAAATGTCACAGCACACAAGCCATTCATATGCCATTTCTTCCAATATACGGGTGATTTCCCGATACAAATTACAGAACAGAACAGAATTATACCATAGGGAAGATTATGGTTGTTTACATTGTGATAATTTATGTATCTTGTGAATCTTCACCCATATCTCTCTTGAGTGCTTCATGATAGGATTTGTGGTTGTGTCTAAACGCTGAGACAAATGCTCAGTAGGGCTGTAGGGCCATGACAAGTGGGGCTGGCTCAATACCACTTTTTCAGAACCGATCCTGACCGATACCAGTGTATTTTTTTTTTTTTTCAGTGTAGCATTTCTATACCTCAATGTGTGTTGACCTGATCATCACTCTTTTGTCTGTTACACACAATCTACTAAATATAGACAACTTAATTATAAAGGAAAATAACAAACGAAAAAAAAATATATAATCATAATCTATGACAAAAATGCTATCATAAACTAGGTTAGTGGACAATTCGGTAGGAAAAGTTACTCTAGATACCTAAAATAATACTCTGGGTAATCAGGCCAAAACTAGCTATGGAAATACCTAAAATAGAGCTGACAAACATTATATAGACTAGATTACTCTATAAAAGCTTAAATATTCCATATGTCTCCCTTTATTAATATTAATAAACCATTAAAATCTTGAAAAAATCTAAACTGTCCTTGGCCAATAACAATGAAACACTCTATAAAAAGTAGGTAATTACAAAAAGAAAAAAAAAATGCAACCACAAATTGTACAAAAACATTGTTTTATTTAATGAAAAACTTTACCTCTAAAAAGACAGTTCAGTTCAATAACTTTGTAAAGTTAATATTTACGAATGAATTAGTTCAATTCAGCTATAAAGAATTTTAGAGCACACAAAAGTTTCATTATTCACTTTGTGTCAGCTTGATGTTGATTTAATAAAAATCAATATAAGTGAAAATGTTGCAAAAGTTCGGCAATAAAGCAGCTCTGGAGAAAACAGTGATATCATAATCCAGCTCAATTCAGGTCAAGTTTTGTCATCATGCAATAGTGTCAGTACATTCAAATCAATATTATTGCTGAATATTCAGTGTCTTTTAAACCCCAGCTAAGCAATCCAGAGGTGACAGTGGAACCCAATCTCCACCAGGTGACTGAAACAAAGAAAAAACACCTTAGAGGGAAACCAGGAGCAGTCAGCTCAGCTCTCTGGCTAAATGAACAAAGATGGTGTGATTATGATTTCAGGCTGCATCACTAGTGAGATTGTGGACTGATATCATTCACAATATTTCATTCATCTCCTGCTTGAAGATCAGGATACATCACGCTGTTATTTGGTCGGAGAGAAGCTGTAGTCTGTCCAGCAGGGCTGCCATTTAACCAGTAGTGGACGACTGGCTTAACAGTGACTGTAAGCATGATAAAACTGCACTGTGGTCCTAGCAGCTCCTGGCCTGACACATTCATTGCTGGCCGTAGGGGTCTGTGCAGAGGACTTGTCTGTTTCTCGTGGACTTTGCTGAGGATCTGTGCCGACGACTGTCCAGTCGTAATGTTCACTTGTCTGGTTTTTGCTGATATTCAGGGCTGCGTTGTGGTCATCTCAGGGTGCAGGTTCACCATCTGGTCTGGATATGGACCGGATCCGGCTGACTATGATTACCTTAGAACAAGAATGAGACAAAAACATTGAAATAAGTAACAAGTATCGGTGTTGACTTTTTTCTCACAGCACCTGTTATCACACAAGCACATTTTCATACAGTTTTCATGACATCTCATAGCAAAACTTACTGTTAAATGTAGGATGTAAAAGTAGGTTTGCAAATATTTAACTGTACATATTGATATGAATCTTTTGACATTGCACATTTATTACACGTTAAAAGCTGTAGTGTGGATCATTGTCAGTTTTTGACAAACTAGTTGGCTAAATCTAGTTTAAAACTATTTAATCTTACTTTTAAAGATGAAGTAGAATATTGAAGTAGAATCAAAAACCAGACTGGAGCACTTAAATGAGCTGTAAAGCTGCAACAGAACACACACACACACACACACTCACACACAGTATAGTATGTTTTAATTTCATATAAATTATCTGAAGCAACATTACAAGAAGTGGGGAATATATTTGTCAAAATATAAACAAAAACAGACTTGATCTAATATTCCAGAACCAAATTTCAATGAAAAATATAGCATAATAATATCGCCTCCAGTTATTCCTGAAGAGGGGTGAAAAATTACTTACATATACGCTCAGGACTACCGCGTCTCACAAAAACAAGGAGATCCCATCCAAATAGTCCTGTTATTACTCAAATCTACGATAATGCTAATGTCCTGAAGAGCTAACTCAACGTTCCACAATGCAATTTCAGAATTAAAAATGCCAACAAAGCAATTAACTACATTATTAATGTTAATGTTAATTGCAACTGTACAAATAAAGCATATTTAAAGAGTATTCTTACTGTGTTCCGTCTTCTGCCACCTGCCGGCTGCAGCTTCTCTACTCTGAGGAGGATTTGATTTCTGAGATGCGACTGTTGGAAAAAAAAGCACGTTTAGATCGCGAATCCGTGCAGCATCCTTAATGAGTCCTCTAGTTTATTTCATATGTACTAAAACAACGAGGAGAGGTGGGGAATATATTTGTTGAAATATAAGCAAAAAATAGACTTGAACTTAAATTCTAGAACCGAATTTAAATGAAAAAAAGAGTTTATTCTCGCCTGCAGTTATTCCTGAAGAGGGGTAAATTACCTAACGTACATATACGATCAGGACTGGATTAAAATCCAGATATCAGGCCTATTTGGATGGGATCTCCTCCTTTCTGTGAGACGGGTAGTTTAGTTGGCTAAGTTACTCAAATCTACGATAATGCTAATAATGCTAAAGAGCTAACCTTACTGGACATTCCACACCGCAATTTCAAAAATTAAAAACACCAACAAAGCAATTAACTACTGTTAGTGTTACTGGCAACTGTACAAATGAAGCATATTTTAACAGTATTCTTACCAGGTTCAGTCCTCTTCAACCTGGCCGGCCGCAGCTTCTCCACTCTGAGGAGGATTTCTGACTGAGACGGCACAGGTTAAAAAAAAAAAAGTAAATAAAAATAAAACGCGTTCGGATTGAGAATCCTTGCAGTGTCCGTAATGAGTCCGCTAAATGACAGTGCGCGGTCCGGAGGCGGGGCATATTCTGGGCCAATGACCAAACAGAGTCTGACAGTACAGCGGAGCCGCCGACTTGAGGGTGGATCCGCCCCGGAGTCTGTTGTTATCAGGGTCTGACCGATACCCCGATTCGGCAAAAAATACCAGTATCGGAGCGATACCGATACTGAATATCGGATCGGCGCACTCCTAATGACCAGGTTTTCTCAATAGTAACCCAATCTAATTGAGTATTAGTATTATTCCAATGCTTGGCCAGTTTGGCCATTTCAAAGGATATCTGATAGAGCCAAGGATCTGGTAATCCCAATCCTCCCTTATTCCGAGGTGCACATAATTTGTTAAACTTTATATATCCTGGGCCTTTTCCCATTCCATAGGAAACGTTTAACAATTATATCGTATTGATTAAAGATCAACTGTGGTATTGTAAGTGGTAGCATCATAAGCACGTAGTTAAGATGAGAAAAGACCACCATCTTAATTATATTCACCTTTCCCCATAAAGTTAACTGAATTTTTCTCCATTTGTCCAAGTTATTTCTTATGTTTTGTAGAAGTGGTGCAAGGTTTAGCATAGGAATCTCTTCTAACTCCCTGCTTATCTTGATACCCAAATATTTTATCCCTTTTAGGATCCATCTAAAGCCAAATTTAGTTACCATATTTGCATTACATATTCCGGATATAGGCGTAGCTTCTGACTTTGTCCAGTTAATTTTATATCCAGACACTTTAGAATAGGATTGAACTGTCTCCATTAAGTGAGGTAAGGACTTATCTGGATCTTTTACCAAGGCCAGAATGTTGTCGGCATATAAAAAACTATTTGTGCTCTTTGTCACCTCCCTGTGCGCCTGGGATGTTTGTATTAGCCCTAATAGCAATGGCCAATGGTTCCAATATGATATTAAACAATAATGGTGACAGCAGGCACCCCTGACGTGTCCCCCTGGTGAGGTCAAAAGATGGAGAAACTTTACCGTTGATAATCACGCATGCCTGAGGTGTCATATAATATTTGAACCCAATTGATGAAACAAGGCCCAAACCCAAAGTTTGACAACGTTATGAATAGAAATTCCCAGTGAACCCGGTCGAACGCCTTCTATGTGTCGAGTGAGAGGGCAACGGTCGGGTCTGTTTTCTCTCTGTTTAACCAAATTAGATGTAGTAACCTTCTCATGTTATCTGTTGATGACCTATTCATCATAAATCCAACTTGATCAGGATTTATAATGTTGGATAACACCTTCTCTAACCATAACGCAAGAATTTTACTAAGGATCTTACAGTCTACATTGATCAAACTTACACTCTAAAAAACACTGGGTTAAAAACAACCCAATTTGGGTTGTTTTTAACCCAAGGGCTGGGAAAATATAGGACAGAACCCATCTTGGGTTAATTTTACCCAGCAAATTGGGTTGTTTATTTAACCCAGCATAATGGGTTGATTTAACCCAGCTAATGGGTTTATTCATTTTTACTGTATTACTAGCTTATTTTTTACTTCATACATTAAATAATGTTTACAGATTAACTTAAATCCTCTAAACTTTTCTAAAATACTCCACACAACCATTGGTTTGCATGATAACTTCCTTTATTTTCTTTTATTTACAGCATTGTATATATCATATTTAATAGGCTATATTGCCTATATTTAAACTCGTTTAACAAACATTGTAAGTAAAAATTAAACATTAAACAGAAGTAATTCAAGTATAGCCTAATCGACCAGTCTCTGTTATTCTTCCACCGTAACGGTGCTGCGCCGCAGTGGCTCTCGTGCCCGAGCTGGAGTCCTGTTCAGCGGGAACTGCTAACGGACCGCTGCCCTATGTTTCACTCTAGCAAAAACATGCTGTAACTCCATAACCTGCCAATAAACAAACAGTAAACAGCTATGAGGATATGTTTTAACATCCAAAGTATTATATTCTGTATCTTTATGAATAAATTTGTTTATTTTATGCAAAGCATCAGGATTTTCCATCACGCGAAAAGATTGCGACACTCGTTAAAGGTGATTCACACCGCGCGCATGTATGTTGCTCTGCATAAAATTTAACTATATACTGCACAGTAACGATTTTATAGATAAAATAAAATGTACACAAACCTGTATTTTACTGAAGAATGCATCAATTCAGTGGTGATTAGAACTGCTCTCCCGTGAAGAGAAGTCACAAAATCCCCGCAATAAATAACTCAACCGCTGGGTTACGCCTGACCCAGGATCTGAGTAATACAAAAACTACCCAAACATTGGGTTGTTACATTTGACCCAGGAGCTGCAAAACAACCCAAACACTGGGTTGTTACATTTGACCCAGGAGCTGGGTAACACAAAAACTACCCAAACACTGAAAAAATAACCCAAAAAAATGACCCAAAAGGCTCAACCCTACATACATTAACTACATACTTCTGTTAAAGTCGGTGCAAGTAAATTGATGAGCCCTCTCAATTTCGAACTCTCCAGATTGCCGTTCGTCCCATACTTCTCTTTTAGCCCCACAAGCCTTACATTGTTCCTCTTGCTATGGTTTTCAAGCATTTGAACACGTTCCCACAAAGCTTTTATATTCTTTAGCGTTTTTGTCTGTCATCAGCCCCTCTGTCACGTCTTCCAATTGTGAAATACGGCCCTCCGCCTCCTCCATTCTCACCTGCAGCCCGTTCACAGAATCTTTTGACTCCGTCATTGTCTCTTTTAGGGCTGCTCGATTATGACAAAAAAAAAAAAAAAAACAATATATATATATATATGTATATGTGTATGTGTGTGTATATATATGTGTATATATATCTCAAATATATATTTTCTGTAAATAAGGTTGCTATGACATCTACATTTTAGAGACCAGCGAAATGTCACAATTCTCAATACCACAGCAGAATATCAGAGTAACTAATATTAGTTAAAAAACAACAACAAAAAAGGTCCTCAAAATTATTGAAAATAATTAAGCTGCCAGTAATAAAAAAGCAAAGGAATATGATGGCAGTAATAAAAAAGCAAAAGAATACAATAGAATAAAAAAGATACAAATGAAACTTTAAGAGCCGCATAGATCCAATTTACTGTTACACCTGTTTTCATTCTCAACATTTTACATTCATTTATTACATAACCAATGAGAGTTTATGTGAATAATCACTAAGTGCCGCATTTTTACACATTTGTGTGTGTATTTGGCCGTTTAGGCTCTATAAGATGGCTTTTATGGAGGAACGAAAGTGCACCGCTGGAAAGGGGGCGGAACGGGGCGCAATAATCATTTTATCTCGATTACAGAATTTTCATAATCGTTGGAGAGCGAAATCAAAATCGAAACTGAATTTCGATTAATTGAACAGCCCTAGTGTCTTTAATGGCGACCGTGTCGACTGCCAATACCTGAAAGGTCTTACTCATTTTAGTAATTTCGGCGAACACTTTCTCCAAGTTCACTTTTGCATCAGTCTGTTTCTCAGACGAACTCAAGGTTGCCTTAGCCTCAGTGGGAGGTGGGTTCTGTCTGGTTGCCATGTGGTTTGCTTCCTTGAAGTATTTAGACGTTATCGGCATCGTAATGCCGTCGAAAGCGTGATTAAGTCGCTAGAATTCGGGTCAGACGTTTTGAAAGTATTCTTTCCAACGAAATGTCAACTATTTCATCATAATTTATCTAGTAATTAGCAAGTGGGTAGGAGCTTATCTATGGGGCCGCCATCTTGCTTGAGGTACTCGCGTGACTCCCCCACATCTTGCAATTCTGACTTTTTTCTTGCAATTCTGACTTTTTTCTCAGAATTGTGTTATAAACTTGCAGTTCTGACTCTTGTATTTTTTTTTTTCTGACAAATTTATATCTCAGTTCTGAGAAAAGAAGTCAGAATTGCAAGAAAAAAGTCAGAATTGCGAATTTATATCACACAATGCTGACTTTATAACTAGCAATGCTATGAGTTGTGAGTTTTTTACCTTGTTTTTATTTAGTGGTGGAAACGGGCTTCAATAAAGATTAGAACACCTCTCTGGCAAATAAATATATATATATATATATATATATATATATATAACATAGAAATATAAATAAAGGAGTTAATAAATAACCATTGTTTGTGTTGGTCTGAACAGATGCATGACTATCCGTTCTTATAAAATTTTAATTCACCAAATTTTTGCTCTGCATATTGACCTTATATCTTGACCTTAATACTTAGGAATAGTGGTCTGTTCAAATCACTATTTGTAAGTGCAAACAATCATAAAAGTCAAAGTCATGCTTGTTTTGGCCAATACTATTTAATATTTGGAAAAAAATAAAACAGCTTTGCAAAGTTCAAAATACAATCGGGAGAGAAAACGTAAGCCGGGCAAAAATGGTTAGTAATGCGAATCCACTTTAGTTCAACCCCCACATCCTTTGGCATATTTAAAATTCCTTTTCACCATATTTTCAGGTCTTTCTTTCTCCTTATGTATTCTTTTTTGTCCCCTCCCGTCTCTCTGTCTCTCTCAGGAACTGGAGTGCGGGACACATATGGCTGTGTATGATGAAAATATCCTGAAGAACCCTTTTTACCAGGCCCTGGAAAAACACAGACCGGATCTGTGCAGCAAGGTGGCAGAACTCCATGGCATTGTGAGCCTTTCACTTCCACATTTCTCATGATGGTATTTTTAAGTCGTGTATGTTTTATTGGTAATACTTTTTAGACTCTTTCTCATTTACAGCTTTCAAACAGAGCAAAAACAAATGTTGTTTGTTGACAACGACTGAAACGAATAGATTTATTTGTGGAACATAATTAGTCATGTATTCGTTCATGTGACTGTGGTCTGTTCACATGCGGTCAGAAAGAGATCCTGTGCATATGAACTGATTGTTTTATGTTGGGATATTAGAAGTTCTGTTAACCAATTGATGGTAACAATTTTGTATGCTTGTGGTTTATTCTCAAACTCTTAGATTTAAATAAATGTTAAATCAATTCTTAAAGTAAATCAATGTTTAAACTTTACCTAAAATATCAACATATCACAAATGTTCTGGATATCAGCACCATTGCTTGTGTGATATTGGTTTTATGCACCAATTCAATAAACAACATTACTTTCGGGTTGATAAAACCGGAAATGCAAAGATGCTCATTTCCATGTTTTAGGACTCAATCCTTCAGCACTCTATGAAAATAGATCCAAACAAAGCCAAAACAGGATCAACCTTTGTGTGTGTCCATGCAACACACAGTAGTAGTTTTAATTCTGAATTGGTTGAGTGAATAATTCACTGAATCACTTATAAAGGTCACTTGCCGCCACCTAATTGTGTATCAGTTTAGCCTGCAGAAAGGTTCATGAAAAATCCCACACACTTAACAAGTCAAGTGAAACAGTGAAAAGTCCCAGAGCCGTTCAGTTTTTGGATTGAATATCAGCACTTTTGTAGCTGAAACCTATGGCCAAAATGAACTGCTGTATAATACTGTGTAATTGAAGTTTCTGCGTTGCTTAACACCCATAAACTGTGTCCAGTTAGACTAAAGAACAATATTACTTAGCAGAATTTAATAGACTTTAGTCAGGGCAGATTTTACGTGGATGAAAACGAGGCTGGGGATTAGTCTTTAGTCTTTACAATTGCATTCACTGTATAAAGGTCCTTGATCACATGGAGTTTTTGTCTACTGAAAGTATTCTGGAACAATGTCATGTCAGCTGAACAATTGGAATATTGTTAAAGAACAGCGCAATCCATTGAACCCACTGTACTCAGCCTTGTTTTCATTCCTGACAAAAATGAAACATGGCACTACCCTGACTAAGGTCTATCAGCATTAACATTATCTATTGAGTCTAGACTGCCTAGAGTCTCATTTCGGTTGCCATTATATCAAAGAACACCCCTTGAGTGGTAAAACACTATTGCTTTTTGATATAATGTACTCATCTATATGCATATTTGTTGTTTTAAATCCATATGGCTTCGTCTTCAGTCAACTCAAAAGAAACATTTAGTGACAATATATCAAAAAAGAGAACAAAACACACTAAAAGTAGTTCATATGACATGGGTGCTGTTTTTCAAGGCTCCTCAGGGAAGGAAGGACCTTCTTGGCACGCAAAATTTAGAAGTTGCGTTAATATGAAAGTGCCTTGATGACAGAATTGTAGTTTTTGAGTGAACTAATGCATCCTTAGTTGTTTTTCGCTACCTTTGCGACGTAGGCTGTTACTTATTGTGTTATGTTTGTTTTAGATTCTGGTACCGTGTTGTGGAAGTTTACCAGCAGGCTCTTTTACAGCATCTCAGTTCGATGGATACGTGCTTCAGCCTGCCGAACAGGGTTACCAGACACTAGATGGAAAGGTATGTAAAATCCCACGTATAATCTCACAGAAGTTCTGCATGTATCATCAGAGTCGAATTTCAGGATGCTGACTGTAACCGAATATCTTCCAGGAAGTGTCTATAGACAATAACCAGGTCCGGCTGGGTGCAGGGTTTCCCAATCCCACCTCAGTCCCAATCCTGTTTGAGGAAACGTTCTACAATGAGAAAGAGCAGGCCTACAGCATACTGTGCATCGCACGGCCCTTTGATGCTGACCACAGCCCTGGTAATTTGATAGTCATTGAATGCAATGGATTCTAAATGTTCAAAATCTATGATTTTGATTATTTTTCTCTTTCTTTAGATTTTGCACCGGAGTTGAGTACTGTTTCTGCTCCATACTGTCTGAAGAATATCGAGGAAGTGAGGGAATTCTTGGGCCGCCATGCTGAAAAACTGGACAAGTTTGTGGCCGCCTTTTGCTACTCCTTTAAAGAACAAGGGAGGAAGGGCCTTCGACATCAAATAGTGAGACAAACTCTTACGTTCATTACATAAATTCTTGCTTTTATCCACAAAAGTGTTAATCAGACTCTGACGAAATAGATTATTCACTCAGTGGGGACAGTCTTATCGCAATCATTATTTGAAACCAATCCTAAAGGATACATGTAGCACTACATCACAAAAACTAGATCTTTTAGAACACATTTGAGAATGTTTGTATCTTATTACCAAAATTATAAAATGGTTTGGATGAACCAAATAGGCTGGATATTGATACAGGTTTTTCAACTCTATTCAGTGGGGGGTCTCACTGTAGATAAGTCTTATTATTGATTTATTTTTCTCATCCAATCCCTCAGGACTCTGTAAATACTCTTTACACAAAATGTCTTCAGTTGCTGTTGAGGGACTCTCGTCTGGTAAGCTGTTTTATGAACTTCAGTACTTTAAAACACTCTAATACTGACTTCTTTACTGAAGCTTATTATGTAAAATGTCTGAATTTCAGAAGATTTTGGCGAGACAGGAGATACAGATGACTCTACTCAAACAAGCAGTGGAGGTCAGTTAAAAACACACCACGTTGTTGAGCTCTTTCTTTTAAATATATAACTTTGCCCGAATTTGTTTATCACTTCTTTCCTCCATTTTCAGATGTACATCCATCATGGCATCCATGATCTACTCTTTAGTTATGTGGGGACTCTTGAAGCAAGTCGGGTACTGATTTACCATTAATTACCTAATTTTCACCTTAATGTATGTTTTTATACAACATAAGAGTGTTTGTTCATTCATTCGTTTATTTATTTATTTAGTGTTAAGCGTAAATAAATGTCCATATTTGTTTTCATAAATGCATAGTGTTTTTTTCTACTCAGGTTTTATACGACTTTTATTTATTTATTTTAATGAAATGTTGTAATGCTCTGTACAGCTGCTGTAAAAGTTGGTGATCACTGCAGTGATGCATTATTTCCCATTATTGATGTACTGTTTGTTTTGACAGGATGCAGCTTTCAACAAAACAACACGGTCCTTACAGGATCTGCAGCAGAAAGAGCTTGGTGTGAAGTCAGAATTCAGGTGAGCCTCAGAAAAAATTCTGTTGTTGCTGTGCAAAATTTATGTTATGTAAAAAAGGTGAATGTTTGGAAAAGAACACTGAGACACTGCAAAGGGTATTAAATGATTTAGTGATTATTTATCACTTCTCTCTCTCGTAGTATAAATATTCCTCGTGCTAAGCGGGAGTTGAGTCAGCTGAACAGCTGTACGTCTCCCCAGCAGAAACTGCTCTGCATAAGGAAGGTTATTTTAACCATCATGCAGTCAACCAGACGCCGAGATACAGGTGTTGTGACCACAAACCTTCATTTCTATCATTGTGTTTGTATGTGTGTGTCTGAAGGTTTGTCTTTCCTCTTGCTAACCGGACTGCTTCTGCATGGCTCTTGTAACCGGATTAGGCAGCGTATGCTCATTCCCAAACAGTTCGTCCTCTGTTTCACCTCAGTCTTTAGTTTTCATGAGGCAGAGCCCTGGCAGAACAACAAGACCTCCAGTTTGTGTAAACTAGAGGAATGCTCTCCTAATGTCTGTTTGTCAAACAGCTTGTTTAGTCATTTTCCCAATTTTGCCAAAACAAGGCACTGAAGGCAGACAGAAAAACTGTGTAGGTCTGGCACAAGAGGTTCTGTCCATTTTTATGTTGTTTAATACTTGTTTTCTTCAGGAAAGATTTCATTTAGGTCATATATCATGACTTATTTAGCCTTGTGGACTCACAATTGTTGGTAACATGCCCAGGCATTAGTTTAGTTTAGTTTAGTTTAGTTTTTCCTAATATTACTCACCACTATAATTTGGATAGTAATAATAATTGTTGTATTTTATTTATGCAGTATTGAATTGAACCTAATCATTGTATGAAGGGCTAATTGTCATGATAGTAATGTAAACAATCTCTTTACTCCTGAAAAAAGGCTTATTTTCATACATAAATTGCGAGAGATTCATCCATATAGATAGAACCAAAAATGACAATTTGCACAGGATTTTTTTTTTTTATTTGTTTGTTTGATTGATGTTTGATTAAACATTCAGTGTACAACATAATTGTTAGATGCTCAATCAATAAAGTATCAGTGTCCTTCATTAATTAAACTGAAACACTGAAAAAAAGTAGTCTTTTTGGTTTCATTCATTCATTTATTTAAATGAAGCAGAATATACAGTGCAGTTGTGCTTAATCGTATGTTGTTTACATGCTCCTACAAAACTTAGAATAAACTGAGGATGAAAATCTTTTGCATTTTGCCAAATCCAGCATCTGTTTCTTCCTATGAAACACTCAGTGTAGCAGTTCAGTGGACTGAACACTCAAATTGACTGTTTATGAAAGGCTCTTGTGATTTATGTGTGCAGTATGCATCAGACAATCAGCTCATCACAATGATTAATCCGTCTGTGTGTCTTTCAGCAGTGAGCATTGAGGCCATGTGTGCTGATGATCTCCTGTTAGTCATTCTCTATCTGCTAATCAAAACAGAAATCCCTAACTGGTGAGTCGAGTGCTGTGTTTTCTGCATCACAGTTACAAGAGCAGTGATTTATTAATTGAATGTCTTTAACAGTCTGTTGAGTGCCTTCATTGTGTATGCAGGATGTTAATATTCTGATGTTTTCTTCAGGATGGCGAATCTGAGTTACATCAAGAACTTCCGCTTCCGTAAGTCCAGTAAGGATGAGCTGAGTTACTGTCTCACCTCGTTTGAGGCTGCGGTGGAGTACGTCAGCCAGGGAAACCTCACCCAGAGTGCTCTGGTAAGAGCTGCACACATTTTGCTTCAGGTTCTAGTAGTGATGATAATCCAACAACTATAGGGATGCAACGATACCATTTTTTCAGAACCAATCCGATACGAAAATTCTGAGTATCTGCCGATACCGATCCAATCCGATACCAGCGCAGTTTTTTTTTTTTTTAAATCGATGTAGAATTTCTATACTTCTCTGTGTTGACCTGATCGTCACTCTTTTGTGTGTTAAACACAATCATATAGATAACTTCATTTTAATGAAAAATAACAAATGAAAAAATATGTAATCATAATCTATGACAAAAATACTATTATAAACTAGGTTAGTGGATAATTCAGCAGCAAAAGATACTCTAGAAAAATCATGGGTGCACAATAATTTTATAAAACCTAGTGAAACTTTTTTTTTTTTACAAATAAAAGTGAATAAGTGTAGAACTAAATCTGGTAAAAATGGTACATATTGTATATATTTTTATATAAATGCATTTGCTTGTTTGTTTGTTTTTTCGTGAATTTATTTTACAACAATGCAAAGAACTATAAAATTAAAAGATTTCTTTTAAATCTATAGCACAGTAATGGAGGCAGCAACATATGATAGATAGGACAGAACAAGAAAGACTATTAATAATCTTTCATTGCGCAAAATTACTCTAAAACGAAAGGCTCTAATAAAGAGTGGCATAAAGAGCTTATGTGCATCCCGTGCGCAGAATGATGCACTTGAAGCGACACGGAGTCACGGCGCGCAGGCTGCCCAGCCCTCCGAGTCCGCATAGAAAAGTTCAAAGTACAAAGGGAAAAGATATTGATGCGTAGTGTATTAAATCTGTGCGTTAGTTTATTGATCCTTTTCTTTTAACAGTTTTAAACCTGTTACTGTGCGCTCTTGAAGAGAGTTTGACTGTCGTAACCAAACGTGATACGCAGTTTGAATGCTGAATGGAGGATGACAGGCAGACGCAGCGGAGAGAAGAGTTTACCTGAACTTGAATTTAACAACTTAAATATTCATCTGTACCTCAGATTAAACTATGGAACAGCTTCAGAACACTTGAAATATAGTGCACGAAAACTTTATGGTGCTTTATAATGTTTTTGTGCTTTCGTGGGGCTCAACAATAACACAGAATAGTATACGCACAATATCGGATTTGGATCGGTCTCGTCTGACCGATACTCGATCCGCAGAAAATGACCGTATCGGAGCCGATACCGATCCTGAGTATCGGATCGATGCATCCCTAAACAACTAGTGGACTCAATCCTCCTCAAAATAAGCAACAAGAGGTTAAAAGAAAAACTCACCCAAAAATGACAAGAGAGAGCTTTAGCAGAATGTGCTCACTGCTCTTTTCTTTGTAATACAAGTAGTGGTGGATGATATACTGCAGACACAATAAACCAGTCGATATTTGTCGACCTATAGAGATTTTGGATTATCGTCTTAATCATAGTTGAGCTCAATGTGAAGTTGTAGCTCTGTGCCCTTACGAAAGTTTATCTTTTAAGTGCATTTTTAAGTCTTGTAGTTTGAAAACAAACTATTTTAAACCATTCACATGCAATAAGCCATGAAAAATAACTCTGTTTGGTACTTGCACGCTGTCTGAGAGTTTCTGTGCACACATACACATAATAAATTGAGTTATTTTACTGCGCTTAGGGCCAGTTTTACTGAGCAGGGCAAATTAGCGCGAGAGCGCAATTCCAAAACGGCACCGATGGGTGTGGAAATTTCTGCGGGTGACTTACTAACAACCGCACAAATGAAAGAACACAGATGTAACATCTGATTTACATATCGACCAATGCAATATACCAAGTGCAGCGCAAATTAGCATAGTCGCAAATAAAGAAATAAAGAAGCCACAGTACATTTATAAGAACCAGAGGCGAAAAATGAAGAGTTGCAAGAAGGTTTGATGGACCTAGTATTGCGTGACTCCTATAGTTGAGGGTTCCAAGTCATCTTTTATTTCCTAAAGCAAATTAAAAATAATATGGCTTGGCAAACGATATTTTTGTGTTCTTCTTGCATTCCAAATAAATTAATACATGTGGAAAAAATCCGCTTTTTTTGGGCATTAAACAATGGCACAAATACCAGTAATTTGACGAGCGCAAACGTTAGTAAATCTCATTGCGTGATTCATTTGAATACTCTCCTCCCATAAATTTTGCGTCAGAAAGGGAAACTCCTACAAATGCATATTCAATCAGGTCAAGCGCAAAAATAACTGTCCACGCCTTTTCAGCGCTAATTCGTCACTGCACGCCTTTAGTAAAACCCGACAGTACTATTTTAACACCAAAAGACGGTTTGTAAAAAGTTAGTAAAAGTGGCCATTTAACTGTCAAATGTACACAAACATGTCAGAATTACTGTCTTTGAAAATCCTTTAAATCCGTATTTTCAGGAGTTTCATGTGAGGGTGAAAATTTTCCCACAAAAATTTTGATCAATCAATGACTTTTTTTTTTTGTTTGTTTTTTTTTTTTTTTTTTTTAAATACCTTATTCCAGTGGTTGTCAAACATTTTATACCAAGTACCACCTCAGAAAATATTTGGCTCTCCAAGTACCACCATAATGACCAACATTAAAATACAGTAGCATAGTAGGACTAATTATTCAGCTACAGCTATGCACAGTTCAAAAACGAGGCAGTTTTATTCCTAATAAGAATTATTGTTATTATTATTGTTGGCCACTTTAAACATTGTAAATACAGTTTGAACATTAACATTGGGTAGCACTTTATTTTAAGGTGTCATAATACAGAGTAATTACCTAATTAAGTACTTAGTAGTAGCCGTTTTACTTGCATGAAACAAAATGTACTTACCATGTAACTAAGTTATGTAACAGCTTGTAATTACAGTTTGTAATTATATAGATGTAATAAACAGCTACTGTTACACATATGTAACAGGCCGAGTTTGTTACACAGCTACTTGTACAATTAAATACAATCTTGATACACTTTATTTTAAGTAGCTTATGTTTGTGTAATATTATGTAATTCTAATGTAATTAGAAATCTATTACATGTGTTTAAGCTCTGTACTGGTGGGTTAAATCAAACTAAGGTGCAGCTGGATAAGGTGTACAGTATAGATACACATGAAGTACACTCAAGTACAATCTTGATACACTTTTTTTTTAAGTAGCTTATGTCTGTGTACTTTTATAAGTACGTTGTATAAAGTCTGCAACACATATGTAACAAACTTTTGGTTAAGTAAGTAGCTGTGTAACAGACTCGGTCTGTTACATATGTGTAACAGTAGCTGCCTATTACATCTACATAATTACAAACTGTAATTACAGGCTGTTCCATAACTTAGTTACATGGTATGTACATTTTGTTTCATGTAAGTACAACAGCTACTACTAAGTACTTAACTAGGTAATTACTCTGTATTATGGACACCTTAAAATAAAGTGTTACCTAACATTGCACTGTGCTTACATACAGGTAAATAAAAAACTTAAATGATTAAATTAAAATGTACTGTACCTAAAAGTTAAATAAAAACTGCACTGTATTTAAATGTAAAGTAAAAAATGTACAGTACTTGATCAAAAAAAATAACACAGGCATCATTTAGCCACCTTGCAAACTTTTTAAAAGTGTTCAGAGCTGGTATTTTGGCTTTATATATGATCAGACACTTGCACTTACTTTCTGAAAATCATACTCAAATGGAGTTAATGAGGTTTTTGACGAGCGAGTGACAGAGATCTGTGTTTTGTCCATCATTAGAACGACTGCCTCTGAGGTAGTAAATTAATAGCATCACGTTTTCACCAGTTTGCAGGTTATAAAGTTTATTGTAGCTATATGGGCGCTCAGTTTCTCTTGTTAATACATTTGGCCAAAATCTCACGATATAAAAGACGAACAGCGATGATATTTAAAACGTACAAAAGTGTATTGGCTACAACTGTACAGCAAATGCTAAGACTCTTCTCTGCTCTTTATACACACAAAAACATTAGCCTTTATAGACAGTGTTTCTTGAGTAAAGAAAACGCTGTACTTCTTCAAACATCAGTTCTTTATTTACCCTTGTATTGCGAAGAAGTAGACGCCTGTCTTCAAACTGTGCAGCGCAGCACTTCATTCTGAATGGAGACAATTTGAGGATCCAATGGCCTTACGAGGTTTAGTCACAAGCTCTTTTGAATGCTTTTCTTTGGTTAAATATTTGTAAAACCCACAAACCGAAATAACAATGACCAATAGCACTGATTTAAAGTAATAACAAAATATAATAGAGATAAGGAAGTTTTTGATAATTTTCCACGGCACACTGTTTTAACATTAATTTATATTTAAGTCAGTGATTATTCTGCGTACCACTAGAGGGAGCCCGCGTACCACACTTTGAGAATAAGTGTCTTATTCAATTTCTGTAGCTTTTCTTATATCTCATAGACCTACCTGTAAAAAATAAATAAATAAATAAAAACTATCTTTGTTCTATTGTATTTATTTTTCCTGTTGTAATTAGTTTGTTCGTTCATATTGTATTACTATTTACTTGTGTACATTAAACGGTAACACTTTATAATAACGTTCATTTGTAAGTCATTTATAAGTGATTAGTTAATGATGAACTAATATTTACAAAACATTCATAAGCAATTAATAAGTGATATGCTAACAATTTGTGTATGTTTTAATTCACTTACAAGTCATTTACAAGTAATTAGTTAATGATGAATTAATCATTTACAAAACATGACTATGCCTTCATGATTAATAAGTGATATGTCAATATTTTTATCTATGTTTTGTAGATTAAGTTATAAATCATTTAAAAGTGATTAAATGATGATGAACTAATCATTTACAAAACATGATGATACATTCACAAATGATTAAGTAACATGCTAACGATTTACAAATCTGTCTTAAGTTATCTTTAAAAAAATAGCATCATGAAATAATTAAACAGAGCCTTAATGGTTAATAGTTACTAGTTATATATTATTAATCACTTATAAATCATTGAAATGTCAACGTTGTACTATTATCTCAATAAACGTTATAAATCATTTACAAAGCTTCCTGCATCCCCTAATCTAAAGTGTAAACTACTCATCAGTTGTAAATGTTTTAAGTGTAACTCTCTAGTAAATGACTTGTAAATGAATTAACAAAACATACACAAATTGTTAGCATATCACTTATTAATCGCTTATGAATGTTTTGTAAATGATTAGTTCATCATTAACTAATCACTTTTAAATGACTTACAACTGAGCGTTATTATAAAGTGTTACCATTATTATTATTATTATTATTATTATTATATTTTATGTATTTATTTTTTATTTATTTATTTATTTATTTATTTTTTGAATGTTTAAGTTGTTAAATGTTTTGAGCAATTGGTTTGAAATCCTATGATAAACCACAGCAGGGTTTGAACATTCAGCCTTTTAGGCACCAGTATTTGTCCAATAGGCTTAAAGAAGGGTGCTTAATCCCAGAATGCTTTGGCAATTTCTTAGAAACTGAACCTGTTTTATAAAGCCACCGATAGATGGTTTTTGTTTATAGTGTGTAAGCAGAGCTTCTCAACAGAGAAAAGTGGCTTTGGAGACCATGTGGTCATGAGAAAATGTCCCAGTGTATTCGATAGTCACATGAATTCAACATTATGTGAAGTGACCACATACTACACACACCTCCCATAGCTGCATGTCTGTGTCTTGTGTGTGAATGTGCGCTGTGGTCCGCAGGGGTCAGGAGATCGACTGTCCTTCATGCAGAAGGTGGACCTGCTGTCCCAGAATGCTACACCTATAGACCAGCTGTTTGAGGTGAGCACCGCTACAATGCCTCTTTGTGTAACCAGTTTCAACTTTACTGCCCACTTCCTGTGAACACCACAGGAAGAACTATCACGAGTAAGAGCTTTCCTGCAAAACCAAAAACTGTTTCTCATAAGTGATCACTAAGACATTATACAAATAATTCAGGCAGCCTTATTTTTGACTGGCTCAAGAACAGAAAGTAAAACCTTATACTAGTTAAGACAAACAATAATTGGTTGATTGAATAAATTTAGTTATTTTTGAGAGCATTAGCAGTGTTGAATAAGATGAATTGATAAGTCTGTGTGTGTGTGGGCAGCACATTGTGAGTGGAAATGAGGCCGAGGTTAAGCGTTTGCTGAGCGAGAGTGAGAATGAAGAGGACGGGAGGAAGTTATGTCACCCACTCTGTTCTTGTGACGCCTGTGATCGCCACATCTCAGGGTCAGTGCTGAAAAACATCATATATATCATCCACACAGTAAATGCAGAGGAGCTTTTCAACTGATCTGGGCCACACTTTATATTAGGTGTCTGTTAGGCATATTAGGTAAATACTATGTACTTAATAAAAAATAATGAATTGTTCGGTACAGTGTACCAATTGTGTTCACGTTAAATTGCTATTTTGCTGCTATTGAGAGGGGATACGGTTAAGATTAGAGACCAGTTTGGTGATATGGTTAGGTTTAAGGGGTAGCGGTAGGGTCAACAGTATAATTAGAGATTTAACTACAAAAAAAATTTCAGATGTAATTACTCGATGCTATTTTCAAATGTAAAAACATGTATGTACGCAATAAGTGCACTGTACCAAATGATTCATTTAAATATAAGAACATAGTAGTAAAGGACACTTAATATAAAGCGGGTCTGTGATCTGTAATTTTGCATTAATTACTATTAGACAGCACTTAACTGTTCTTCATACAAGTCATTTTATTAAGTAAATAAATGACTTGAAATTGTATTAAATAAAGATATAAAGACTTCCATCGGCTCATGCAGTGCTGTTTAGTATAATCGACAATTTATTTGTTTGTTTGCTTTATTTGTTTGTTTGTTTGTTTTCTGTTTGTTTTTATTTAATTATTATTATTATTATTATTATTATTATTATTATTATTATTACTTATTTTTTATTATTATTATTTAACACTACAGTCTTTATCACAACTGTATATCTGTTTAACTTTGCTATCAAATTCAGTTTGATACAGTAATAACAATGTTGTGTTGGGCTGATAACCACCACAAGCTGAATATATTAGAAAGGATGTGATTTGAATGTAGGTCAGCTTTCTTCATCGTTTATTAAAGTATTGCTTTGCTTGTCTTTCTTGGCACTTGCTTGGTTCAGGAGGTTAAACGACCCGTCCATAGTCACTCCATTCTCTCGGGATGATAGAGGCTACACTCCTCTACATGTTGCTGCTATTTGTGGTGAGCATTGACCTAATTTTATTTATTTATTTGTTTTGTAGTTTTGTTTGTTGTTGTTGTTTGTTTTTGCTTTGTGTTTTGTTTGTTTTTTTATTTGTTTTTGTCTTGCTTTTTTTGTTTGTTTATTTGTTTGTTTTGCTTTGTGTTTTTAGTTTTGGTTTGGCTTATTCACGTTTGTTTTGGTTTGTTTGTCCCACATGATATATCTGGTATTGTATAATGGGTTAGATTTAGTTGTATTTTTGTCGTCTTTTTTTTTTTTTTTAATGTTACTGTATGAACCTGTAGGTTTCACACTGAGTTGACAAATGAATGTAGTGGCTTGTTTTCCGGTGTTGTGCTTGTGATCAGGTCAGTCCCTGCTGATTGATGTGCTGGTGTCAAAGGGAGCTGTGGTGAACGCCACCGATTATCACGCACTCACACCGCTGCACCTCTCCTGCCAGAAGGGCTTCCAGGGAGTCACGGTCAGGACTTAACCTCACTCGTGCTGATTATGATGTTGTAGATTTGTATCTGTGATGAACAGAGTTACAAAACTGTGCGGCTAGTTCCTAATATCCAACATCAGTTCAGTCTGTCCATTTCTTCTCACTTAATTAAAATTAATCTCATCACATTGTCCCTTATTTGTTGTTTCATTGTTTGCTTGTGTAGCTGCTGCTCTTGCATTATAAGGCGAACACAGATGCTCAGGATAACAATGGAAACACTCCTCTACACCTGGCCTGCATGTACGGACACGAAGATGTGAGTCTGTCTTTCTTTCTTTCTTTTCCTTTTCTTCTTTTTCTTCTTTCTTTCTTTCTTTCTTTCTTTCTTTCTTTCTTTTTCTTCTCTTTTTCTTCTTTCTTTCTTTCTTTGATTCTTTTTTCTTTCTTTCTTTCTTTCTTTCTTTCTTTCTTTCTTTTTTCTTTCTTTTTTCTTTCCTTCTTTGATTCTTTTCTTTTCTTCTTTGATTCTTTCTTTCTTTCTTTCTTTCTTTCTTTCTTTCTTTCTTTCTTTCTTTTCTTCTTTGATTCTTTCTTTCTTTCTTTCTTTCTTTTTATTTTCTTCCTTCCTTCTTTTTCTTTCTTTCTTTCTTTCTTTCTTTCTTTCTTACTTTCTTTCTTTCCTTCCTTCCTTCCTTCCTTCTTCTTTATTTTCTTTCTTTCTTTCTTGCTTGCTTTCTTTCTTTTCTTCTTTGATTCTTTCTTTCTTTCTTTTTCTTTTCTTCCTTCCTTTTCTTTTTTCTTTCTTTCTTTCTTTCTTTCTTTCTTTCTTTCTTTCTTTTTCTTTCTTTCTTTCTTTCTTTCTTTCTTTCTTTCCTTCCTTCTTTTCTTCTTTATTTTCTTTCTTTCTTTCTTTCTTTCTTTCTTTCTTTCTTTCTTTCTTTCCTTCCTTCTTTTCTTCTTTATTTTCTTTCTTTCTTTCTTTCTTTCTTGCTTTCTTTCTTTTCTTCTTTGATTCTTTCTTTCTTTCTTTCTTTCTTTTCTTCCTTCTTTTCTTTTTCTTTCTTTCTTTCTTTTTCTTTTCTTCCTTCATTTTCTTTCTTTCTTTCTTTCTTTCTTTCTTTCTTTCTTTCTTTGTTTGATTCCTTTTTCTCTTTTTTCTTCCTTCCTTATTTTCTTCTTTTTCTTTCTTTCCTTTTTTCTTTCTTTCCTTTGTTTCTTTCACACATCCTAGTAAAGCTGTGCCTAAGATGTCATAGAGGAAAAGACAAGTGGCCTGTATTTGCTTCGTAATAATTGTTTCTGTGATGGACTGTGGAGATGTGTGTAATGTTGATATTTCGTTCTTGATGTGAATGTGTATCTCAGTGTGTGAAGGCGCTGCTGTACTTCGACCTGCACTCCTGTCGACTGAACGTTCAGAACGATAAAGGAGACACGCCGCTGCACATCGTCGCTCGCTGGGGTTACGAGGGCATCATGGAGGTGCTCCTGGAGAACGGAGCATCAACCCTCATCCACAACAAAGCCAAGGAGACTCCATTACACTGTGCCCTCAACTCCAAGGTGCAGTCTGGATTCTGTGCCTTTAACAGCATCTCACACCTACAGATGTGGAGCAAACTGTTTGTTTTACTGTCAGCAGGGAATTATTTTGTCAGTGATGTTGTATTATCTGTGTTGTAGATTCTGTCATTGTTGGAGCGCAGCCACAATGACTCCAGTAAAAGGGAAAGTGGATTCGAGGTGAGTTTAAAAAGTCTTGTTTAAATGTCTTGTCAGTTGTATTTGTTTCTCTAGATCAGGAGTTTGCAAAACTTTTTTGTCTGACGAACCCCTTAGACGTAATATATTTACTTAAAGTAGATGTTTTGCCACTCATTCATGTCTCAACTGTTGAACCCATTCTGACAAGTTGCAAAACGTCTTGAGCAACAGAGAAACATGAGTAACTGTACTGGATGATTCTGTGCAGACCTGTTGAATCTTTACAGAGAAAGTATTTTAGCAACAGTCCTATCGATAGACTATAGTCTCCATTTCTTTTTTCAGTCTCCGAGTCGCTCTCCTCAGCCGTCTGACTGCAGCAGCAGACGTTCATCTATGTCCAGTATGTCTTCACTGAGTGTTGAGGCCCCACGGCCGGAGACCGAACGCACCCGACACAAAGAGGTACGGCAGCGCCATCTGGAAGACAGATCATAGCATTACACTTACCCTGTTATAAGACAAGATGAGATCAAATAAGCCCATATTGAGTGAAATTAAGCACCAAAAATGACTGCAGATGCAAAGTTAATTAAAAAAAAAAAAAAGTAAATGTCAATATTTTTATGTTTTAACTCTTATTATAAAAATCAAGACAGAAACATATTACTCATGTAAATTGTAATTGTTGTGTAAAAAAACCAATATACACTGCCGTTCAAAAGTTTGGGATCAGTAAGATTTTTTATGTTTTTTAAAGAAGATTCTTATGCTCATCAAGGCTGTATCTATTTGATAAAAAGAAAATACTGAAAAAAAAAGTAATTTTGTGTAATATTATTGCAATTTAAAACAATTCTTCTATTTTAATGTACTTTAAAATATAATTTATTCCAGTGATGAAAAGTTTAATTTTCAACATCGTTACTCCAGTCTTCATTGTCACATGATCCTTCAGAAATCATTCTAATATGCTGATTTATAATCATTGTTGAAACTTTTGTGCTGATTAATATTTTTTGGGACCTGTGATACTTTTTCAGGATTATTTGATAAATAAAAATTTAAAAATAACAGTGTTTATTCAAAATAGAAGACTGGAGTAATGGCTGATGAAAATTCAGCTTTGCTTCACAGGAATACATTATATTTTAAAGCATATTAAAATAGGAAACCAATATTATAAATTGCAATAACATTTCACAATATTACTGTTTTTTCTGTATTTTCGATCAAATAAATACAGCCTTGATGAGCATAAGAGACTCCATTAAAAAAAAAGTAAAAATCTTACTGATCCCAAACTTTTGAACGGCAGTGTATGATCATTCTAATTTCTTTTATACTACAGGTTACGATACTAATATTTTTCTTTTTTCAAACGTTAAAACCTTCAAACTTTTAACATTTCAAATCCTCAGACTTTTATCGACTCAAAATACTGGTGAAATGCTGTGAAGTTCTGTCCACAAAAATGTCTGAAATTATGCAATTGTGTAAATAAAGTCAACAACTCATAATTTCCCTCTGTTGCTCAGAGGGAAATTCAGCACCAAAAATGACTGCAAATGAAAGTTAAAATTGTCATTTTATCATATAATCGCTTAACAATTAATGTGCCTGGAGAAAATTATTGCCGTTTTTACTTGCAGAACCCATGTTATGTTTTCTCTTATTTGTGTTTGGTGAACAGGTGGAGAAGTTGTTGAGAGCCGTGGCTGATGGAGATGTGCAGATGGTGAGGTTATTTCAGGTCACATAAACCTTGTTAAAGAGTTCTTTACAAGTCTGTCTTGCTTTAATAACAACACAGAATAATAGTAGTATCTGTGTGTGTTAGGTGCGTTATCTTTTGGATTGGCTGGATGAGGAGCCGGAGGAAGAGGAAGATTCAGTGCCAGTAAAGACAGAGCTGTGCCATCCTCTGTGTCAGTGTCCCAGCTGTGAACCTGCACAGAAGGTCTGAACACACTCATTTAACACTGCAACTTAACTATGCAAATGAATAATAAATAAAACAAAACAATGGTCTTCAAGGTTTTTTTTTTTTTTTTTTTTTTTTTTTTTCTCCAGTTAAATAAACATTGTTTCAAAAAGATAAAATATAGAACAAATAAACACATTACAAGCAATGTTATTAATGACACCTTTTCAAACTCACTTTGGCAAGAATGCTGTCAATAAATCCTTTATTTATTTATTTTAATTTTAAGTTGTATTTATTTTATTTTATTTTTTACACGCTAAATTAAGTTCTCAACAAAATTAATGTAATAGAAGAATGTTTTAGATTAGTACCCGTCCAGGCAGTCCATTTCTGATATAATGTACGAGTTGGTTAATCATCTAAGATGATTATGAATGTAGAAACATTTTGTGGTAACTGTGAGTCTGTGTGTTCAGAAAGCAGCCCACCTGCAGCCGGACAGTGTAGGTGTGAACAGCAGCAGTGCTGACGGCTTCACTCCGCTCCATGTGGCGGCGCTGCACGGACACACAACTCTGGTGTCTCTCTTCACCCGCCACGGTGCCAACATCAACGCCCGCAACAATCAGAGCGCCACACCGCTTCACCTGGCCTGCCAGAACAGCCACATACAGGTGCGCTAAACTCATGATCTATATAGATAGTAGTCAACATTTTAAGTGGATTTTAAGTCAAAAAAAGTTCATCAAAGTTGTCCTAAGACAAGAATGGGTATCGTTTTTGTTTTAGGACAACTTTAATGAAAGGTTTTGATCCACTTTAAATGTTGACTACTCTATATATATATATATATATATATATATATATATATATATATATATATATATATATAAATAAATATATAAAATATACAGTGTATATATATATATATATATATATATATATATATATATATATATATATATAAAATATACAGTATCTCACAAAAGTGAGTACACCCCTCACATTTCAGCAACTATTTTATTATATCTTCTCAAGGGACAATACTATAAAGATGAAACTTGGATATATTTTAGAGTAGTCAATGTGCAACTTGTATAGCAGTGTAGATTTACTGTCCTCTAAACTCAACATACAGCCATTATTGTCAAAATAGCTGGCAACAAAAGTGAGTACACCCTAAATGATAACAGCTATACGTCGTTTAACCATGCAAAACCACGTGTCCTATTCATGACCACTGGATGTTCAACATGGCACCTCATGGCAAAGAACTCTCTGAGGATTTGAGAATTAGAACTGTTGCTCTCCACAAAGATGGCCTAGGCTATAAGAAGATCAGTAACACCCTGAAACTGAGTTACAGTACAGTGGTCAGTGTCACACAGAGGTTTTCCAAGACGGGTTCCACTCGGAACAGGCCTCGCAAGGGTCGATCAAAGAAGTTGAGTCCTCGTGATGTGCGTCAGGTGCAGAAGCTGGCTTCAAAAAACAGACGCATAAGTGCTGCCAGCATTGCTTTAGAAGTTGCAGAAGTGAAAGGTCAGCTTGTCAGTGCTCAGACCATACGCCACACACTGCAGCAAGTCGGTTTGCATGGCCATCGTCCCAGAAGGAAGCCTCTTCTGAAGCTGGCTCACAAGAAAGCCTGCAAACAGTTTGCTGAAGACAACCTGTCCAAGAGCATGAATTACTGGAACCATGTCCTGTGGTCTGATGAGACTCTGATAAACTTGTTTGGCTCAGATGGTGTCCAGCATGTGTGGTGACGGCCTGGTGAGGAGTACCAAGAAAACTGTGTCTTGCCTACAGTCAAGCATGGTGGTGGTAGCATCATGGTCTGGGGCTGCATGAGTGCTGCTGGTACTGGGGAGCTGCGGTTCATTGAGAGAAACATGGATGCCAACATGTACTGTGACATTCTGAAGCAGAACATGATGCCCTCCCTTCAGAAACTGGGTTTTCCAAGATGATAATGTCCCCAAACACACGGCCAAGATGACAACTGCCTTGCTGATGAAGCTGAAGGTGAAGGTGATGGAGTGGCCAAGTATGTCTCCAGACCTGAACACTATTAACCACATGTGGGACATCCTCTAGCGGAAGGTGGAGAAGCACCATGTGTCTAACATCCAGCAGCTCCGTGATATCATTATGGAGGAGTGGAAGAGGATCCCAGCAACAACCTGCAGCTCTAGTCAATTCCAAGCCCAGGAGGATTACGGCAATGCTAGATAACAGTGGTGCTCACACAAAATATTGACACTTTGGACACAGTTTTGAAATGTTCACTTAGGGTGTACTCACTTTTGTTGCCAGCTATTTTGACAATAATGGCTGTGTGTTGAGTTATTTTCAGAGCACAGTAAATCTACACTGCTATACATGTTACACATTGACTACTCTAAAATATATCCAAGTTTCATTTTTATAGTATTGTCCTTTGAGAAGTTATAATAAAATAGTTGCTGAAATGTGAGGGGTGTACTCACTTTTGTGAGATACTGTATATATATTAGGGATGGGCATTTTTGGCGATTTCTCATTTTGAGATATTCTGTGTATATATATATATATATATATATATATATATTAGTGCTGTCAAAGTTAACGTGTTAATAACACCTCTTTCTCTCTCCCTCCGCGTCTGCTCTGTTCAGCGCGTGGATTAGAGGAACAGCGCTTTCAGTTAAAACAGATATTATGTTGCTTCTCTAATTTAACATGCAAGTATAGCCGAAATCACAGCACAGCTATTGTCTTTATCTTATGTATAGCCTATTTGATTTTATCAGACGATGGCTGGATTATATATATATATATATATATATATATATATATATATATATATATATATATATATATATATATATATATATATATATGGATTACACACACACACACACACGTGTGTGTGTGTATGTCATAAAGTATGACAAATAGGTCTGTATTACTCATGTTCTGAAGAGTAACAAAGGAAATGATGTCATATGGAACATGAGGAAGAATTCTGATATTGTGATTTCTTTTAAACATCAGTAGTTTAGTAGAGTGTGTGTGTTACAGGTGGTGTCTGCTCTGCTGGAGTGTAATGCCAAACTGAACAAGAAAGAGCAGTATGGAAACACTCCACTGATTCTTGCTTGTCTGAAGGGAAATCTGGAGATAGCCACCACTTTGTTGGAGGTACTCTATTAGATTATATAGATTTGTCATGTCTATATTATTTTTATCACAGTATTTCAATAATTATATGGTCTGATGTACAGAAATATCATGTGTATTTATTTGTTGTTTACATCATATTGCAATATGGACACTTCTGGACACCCTTGATGTGGATCAGAGCGGTGCGCTGGTGAATCTGGCTAATAATCACGGAAACACTGGTCTGCATGAGGCGGTGAGAGGCGGACACGTCCAGCTGGTGGAGCTGCTGCTGCACAGAGGGGCTTTAGTGCACATGCGCAACAAGAGACAGCGGACCGCCCTCGACTGCGCGCACGAGACCGCCGGGAAGGTGTGTGTGATTAGCTGCAAACCTTAGACACATGTATTTATGCTTTAAATAGACTAACAACAATCCTATAACTGGACTCTCACTGATCAGTAAATGATGAATACAAACTTTCATAATGATTAATTTAGATCATTCAAATTAGGCACATAAGTAGTGTTTAACAGCATGTTTAATATATATAGCATATATATATATATATATATATATATATATATATATATATATATATATATGCTAGCATTACTATACACATTATACTTTTAGTATTGTTTAAATGATTGACTAAATTTACCCCCAGTTGTTTTCAACTTTTGTGTTGGGGGTTTCCATGCAATTTGCCAAAAATACTGTATGAAAAACACTAAAGATTCATATAAAGCCAAAAACCTCTGTTGTAGCTTGTCAGAGACTATATATTAGTGCTGTCAATCGATTACAAAAAAATTAACTAATCACACATTAAATCCCACCTAACATTAAAGTTTTAAAATTTTTTACCTTTATATTGCAATAATTTCACATTCAATCTTCAAATTAATGTACAAACAACATAAAGACAGTATATATTTTATATTTGTTTAATGTCATCTTTTTTTATGACTGAAGGCCAATATCACTGATACCAATTAATACTGATTTCCCTATAAAAAAAAATTCCCCCCTAATATTTAATCATTGACTATAGCCATTCAACATTACATTATAATGAAGAGCTATCAATTTTAACATTTATTAGACTTTAAAAATAACTTCTAATTTAAGTGAACTTAAAACAATCTTCACATAAACCCATTATAATAATTGTCATATTTAGCTACCTGTGCCCCTCAGCAGAAATATACAGAAATTTAATAAAGTTATCAAACACTAAGTTCTAAACTAAATACAGATGAATACTTGAATACAGATGAAGCTATAAAAGTTATTAATTTCCTCTTTTTTTTTTCTTTGATAAACTGGCATCACAGCAGCTGGTTATTAGGTTGTTTTGGCTGCTATTTCTTTAAGAGCTGCCGCTGCTGAACGTGACGCAGATCTGGCACGTGTCGTATTTTCTTTCAACTCTACCTTTTCTGACCCATTTCAGGTCGGACCTATTTCAGTCTCTTCTAATGAGCTGACGAGTTGAATGGGGTGTGTTAGATAAGGGAGACAGTATGTTTTTAAATGTGACTCATATAACATATTACATGCATGCACAGTTTTGAGGCAGCTTTAATCACCTTTATTGTAACTTCATGACTTAACTGACCACGACATTGCATGCTTGTAGTTTATTTTGCACTTAGATATGAAATGATAAAGGCTACAGTGCGCGCCGTCGCCTTTGTGCGTGCAAGAGCACGCGCTACGAGCACAGTATCGTTTCCGTGCTCGTTTGACTCTGAAGTGAAGTGGAAGCGTGTGACGTGCATTGAAACGTCTCCAGTTTAATGTGATCGTAAAGACATTCTGCGACTGAATAAATGCACTCCTTGTCAAGAAAAAAAGAAACAGAACGAGAAGAGAATGCAGAACGCCCCGCGTTAAAAAAATTTTAACGCGTTAAACTGAAAAAATTAATCGGCTACGTTAACGCACTAATTTTGACTCACTAATATATGTATATATACATACACACACACATATATATATATACATACATACATACATACATACATACATACATACATACATACATACAGAGCTGGGTAGTAACTGATTACATGTAATCTGGATTACGTAATCAGATTCCAAAAATTAAAGAGGTCATCTAGTACGATTTCACCTTTTTAACTTTTGTTAGTGTGTAATGTAGCTGTGTGAGCATAAACAAATCTGCAAAGTTACGAAGCTCAAAGTTCAATGCAAAGGGAGAAATTGTCTTTTACAGAATTAGCATAGCATCACCTACAGCGAACGGCTGGTAAGGGACTACAACAAAATAATTCTGGGTTACTGACATCATAAACCCAGATAAACCCCCCACCCCCGGGAACATGCAATGAAGGGGTTGAGGCCATGCTGCACTGCTTTAGAGAAAAGGAAGAAAACTTTACTGTATGAATCGCGATTCTGTCTTCTAACGATTCTAATGGATTCACAAGTTTCAAAAATAAATGTTCTAAAGCAGCGGTTCTTAATCCTGTTCCTCGCGTCGCCTGCTCTGCACACGCTCTGCTCTGCATCTCTCTCTCTCTCTCTCATTCAGATCAGCTCGCTCCAACAATGAACTGTTCCATTTATACACTTATTTTCACACAGCTATGAGAAGCGTTATACATGGACGCGCGTGCGGTTGCCGTACTGTATTACAGCTTTAATCATGATAAAACTTTATATTAAAAGCTAACAGAAGCAGTAGCACTTACAAATAACAGCATATCTAAAAGTATGAGACAACAACAAACAAAAAAATAGGCCTACCATTAAGAGCTGTGCTTGCACAGGTTCTGCGCGATCCTCTTCACTAATATCCTCTGCTTCTCAATCGGGCTCAAACTGATAAGCAATATAGACGACGCCATAGTTTACAATACACCTGGAGCACATGCTGCTGAGGTGAGGGGCGGGGCGTTCAGATGCGCACTAGAGGCGGTTTAGCCAATCGCAACACACTGGGCCAGCTAACCAATCAGAGCCCATTGCGAATTTCTGAGGGAGGGCCTTCACAGAACCCGGAAATCAAACCGGCCGTTTTGATGCTAGCTGAAAAGCAGTGTACAGTACAGGTAAAATATGTGAAAAATGCGATTTAAAAAAAAAAAAAAAAAACCAAGCATGAACACGTTGCTGTGCACCCCATAAACGCAATCAAGCCTTCGAAAAAATCCATTAGACCACCCCTTTAAGTACTTGTAATTAGAGTAAGTTACATTTTAAAATACGCGTAATCAGACTACAGTTACTTTTTTATGGATTACATGATTGCATATTATTTACACAACAGAAATAATTTATTCAAAATTTGTTTCTCCCTAATTCCTCTTTTTCATCTTTTAAATTGTCCTTTCTAAATTGGCCTTCTGCTTATATACAGTACATTCAGAAAGTCTTACAGTTTTGCGGACATTCACACATAGATCAGTCATAGTCAGGTGGCTACACAGCATTTGACCACTGGATTTACAAAATTCATTTCAGGTTTAAGAACCTGTTTCAATATTGCATCAACTACTGATGAGCACATTCATTTTTATTTGAATCATCCAGGGTTCATACAAGGTGCTTAAAGTGCTTTAAGTACTTGAATTTGACTTTTTCAAATTTAAGTCCTGGAAAACCCTTGAAAACAGCCATATTTATGAAAAGGTACTTGAAAAGTACTTGAATGTTTAAAAGGCAGTATATATGAAATTAGTATTAATTTTAAAGTATTAATTAATGTTAAAAATTAACGATGCAGCGCGTCTGATATAAATACAGAGCCGTTTCACCCGGCTTTTGGGAGCGCACGAGATCTCGCGATATTACTCCTTGAGGTGAAAAGCGGTTTCGCGATATCAATAAAAAGTTGATTTTGTGGTAAAATTTGTGCTGTTTGTTTGGGTTTCATTTGGGAATGCGTATAAAGTCTGATGCGCTTTGTGTTGCGCTGTTATCATTTACAAGCGTTGAGCGAGTCTGCATCTCAGCCGCTCGATCCACAAACTCTCCCTCTGCATATGCTGTGAGTTTGGGTTGCTTAACATTTATCTGGGAAAACAATGTGCATTATCTCACTAGATTTATAACGTAAATCGTTTAAAAGCCCATGCCAATACAGGAGAATACATCTGCATATTTCTATATGCAATTTGTGTACATCGCTATTTCAATATAAAAGTTTAAACCCTCGTTCTGAGTTTGCATGTGGCCAAATATTAAAATTACATGGATTTAAACGTTGTTGAATCACGCAGTAAAATGATGCATTGCCAGGCCATTGGCGCCCTCTGCAGGTATTTGTTATAATACATAATGTACTTATGTTGGTTATATTCATATTATGTATAAGCATATTACGTTATGCATTTTAAGTGTTGTTCAGTAAAATCATGTGATTACTTGTTTTTGATATTTTATTTGAACTAATTATTATTGTTTAATATATGACCCTGGACCACAAAACCAGTCATAAGGGTCAATTTTTATACATCATCTGAAAGCTGAATAAATAAGCCTTCCATTAATGTATGGTTTGTTAGGATAGGACAAGATTTGGCCGAGATACAGCTATTTGAATATCTGGAATCTGAGGGTGCAAAAAAAAATCTAAATACTGAGAAAATCGCCTTTAAAGTTGTCCAGATGAAGTTCTTAGCAATGCATATTACTAATTAAAAATTAAGTTTTGATATATTTACGGTTGGAAATTTACAAAATATCTTCATGGAACATGATCTTTATCCTAATGATTTTTGGCATAAAATAAAAATCGATCATTTTGACCTATACAGCGTATTTTTGGCTATTGCTACAAATATACCTGTGCTACTTAAGACTGGTTTTGTGCTCCAGGGTCACATATATAAATGTAGCCAATATAAAGCCTGTTTTTCACTTAGTTAGGTATATTTTTATTGCTAAAAAATATCAGATTCCTCAATTGTCACAGGAATCAGTATTACTTGATTACCAAGATAATCAGTAGTTACGGCTCTAGATTAGTTAAATGTTTCAAAATACAACTACATTGTTTTGCTTTTTGTGATTGAAAGACAAATGTTTTGTCATTGAAAATTTCTTAAAAATAGTATTAAAATACTGTCTCGTTCTAGTAAATCAAGTATCTGTATTTTGTCTCATCCCGTGAGCTAAGTGTTATTGTCACACCCGTAGCGTCTACGTGCAAGATGTAGCTCATAACTTTCCAAGTGTATGATGAAGTTTTTACTCTTCAGGTCAATCATATATTCATAAAAAAAATCACCTTAAATAAGGAAACTTTGCCATAGTATTCTTTCAAGTTGCCACAGCTATTGCATGCTTTGCATGTGCTGCACTTTATTTGTACCATTTTGTTTTATTAGTTTATTTATTAGAATTTGAAAGATAATAACGATATTGTGATCTCTGATTTTAGTCCTTGAAAACGAAAAATGTAGAGAAAAGACCTTTAAAGTCCTGGAATTTCATTTTGCAGTTTCTGTACGAACCCTGATTATCACTCAGTCGGTTATTTTACCATGTATTACCCTGGAAGGCGTTTGTCTTTCAAACACATTAAAATGCACAAATTCACCAACTTTTTTGTCATCTAATCCTCTTTCACCTAATATGTGACCCTGGAGCACAAAACCAGTCTTAAGTAACACGGGTATATTTGTAACAATAGCCAACAATACATTGTATGGGTCAAAATTATCGATTTTTCTTTTATGCCAAAAATCATTAGGACATTAAGTAAAGATCATGTTCCATGAAGATATTTTGTAAATTGTCTACCGTAAATATATCAAAAAATAATTTTTGATTAGTAATACGCATTGCTAAGAACTTCATTTGGACAACTTTTAAAGGCAATTTTCTCAATATTTGGATTTTTTTTTTTTTTTGTTGTTGTTGTTTTTTTTTTTTTTTTTTTGCACCCTCAGATTCCCGGTTTTCAGATAGTTGTATCTCGGCCAAATATTGTCCTATCCTAACAAAGCTTAATTATTCAGCTTTCAGATGATGTATAAATCTCAATTTCAAAAAATAGACCCTTATGACTGGTTTTGTGGTCCAGGGTCACACATTTTTTTTATTTATTTTATTTATTTTTTTTAAATTACCCCTGAGATTTTAAAATAAAGATTTTAATGATGAAGTATCACATTTGCATGTTCATGATTCTCTGATGTTGGTTATGGTCACATGACATGCAGGTAAACAAATAAAATATTTCATTTTTTTTTTTTAGTAAGTGTTTTGATTAATTTTAAAATTATTTGCTTTAACAATTTTAATGATTTACTTAATTATTAGATTTTCATTAAACTCATAAACCCCTTGCAGTTCCTTCACAAACTCAGTATGGGAAACCTTGATGTAATATAATATGTAATGCACTTCATGTTAATATCAACAAACTGAATATATTTTCTCACTCTTTGTATGTTTATATCAATATGGTGCAAGATTATCCTATTTAAATTAATGTGAAAAACGAGATAGCTCAAAAGTAATCTAAAAGTAATCTGATTATATTACCTAAATTGTGTAATGTAATGGATTACGTTACTAATTACATTTTTTGTCATGTAATTTGGAATCAGTAACGGATTATAAATTGTAAGTAGTCTACCCAGCTCTGTGTATGTGTGTATATACACACACATGTATATATGAAATAGATGAGAAATAAATGTAATAATTTCCACCTATTTTTATTGTCATTTCTATTGTGTTAAGGGTCACTTTGACCCCTTTACATGGACAGTCTATTTTTATTTTTTATTTTTTTCTTTCACAAAATACAAATCTGGTCTGTATTTTTATGTTTCCTCAGAACACAGAGATTCAGAGACTCCTGCAGAAAGCCTGTGCTGACGCTCCGGACATTCATCCGGTCAAACCACACTCCAGAGGAACAGAGGGCATTGTGGGTAAGAATCAGAGAATGATATGTGTACACTTTTATTTCCTCTCAACACACTAGTAGGCTGATGAACATAGTAAGTATTATACGATATGCATCGTGTTATGAATTTATGTTGTGTAATTAAACTGAACTCTGTTATTTCTATAAACAGCACAATCAATAGTTCAAAGAGTTAAACGGCATGAGAGTCCTAACAATGGCAGAAAAGACACAGACCACACCAAACAAAGGTACATTTACTGTTAATTAATGGCTTGTTTATTAACGTAACATTGACAAAAATATGTCTTCACTGCAGTTCAGAAGTTAGGGGTTTAAGATTTTTTAATAGTTTTGAAAGAAGTCTCTTCTGCTCACCAAGTCTGCATTCATTTAATCAAAAATCCAATTAAAAAAAAAAAAAAAAAAACTAATATTGTGAAATATTATTACAATTACAAAATTATAGTTTTATATCGAATACAGGTGCATCTCAATAAATTAGAATGTCGTGGAAAAGTTCATTTATTTCAGTAATTCAACTCAAATTGTGAAACTCGTGTATTAAATAAATTCAATGCACACAGACTGAAGTAGTTTAAGTCTTTGGTTCTTTTAATTGTGATGATTTTGGCTCACATTTAACAAAAACCCACCAATTCAACAAATTAGAATATGGTGACATGCCAATCAGCTAATCAACTCAAGACACCTGCAAAGGTTTCCTGAGCCTTCAAAATGGTCTCTCAGTTTGGTTCACTAGGCTACACAATCATGGGGAAGACTGCTGATCTGACAGTTGTCCAGAAGACAATCATTGACACCCTTCACAAGGAGGACAAGCCACAAACATTCATTGCCAAAGAAGCTGGCTGTTCACAGAGTGCTGTATCCAAGCATGTTAACAGAAAGTTGAGTGGAAGGAAAAAGTGTGGAAGAAAAAAATGCACAACCAACCGAGAGAACCGCAGCCTTATGAGGATTGTCAAGCAAAGTCGATTTAAGAATTTGGGTGAACTTCACAAGGAATGGACTGAGGCTGGGGTCAAGGCATCAAGAGCCACCACACACAGACGTGTCAAGGAATTTGGCTACAGTTGTCATATTCCTCTTGTTAAGCCACTCCTGAACCACAGACAACATCAGAGGCGTCTTACCTGGGCTAAGGAGAAGAAGAACTGGACTGTTGCCCAGTGGTCCAAAGTCCTCTTTTCAGATGAGAGCAAGTTGTGTATTTCATTTGGAAACCAAGGTCCTAGAGTCTGGAGGAAGGGTGGAGAAGCTCATAGCCCAAGTTGCTTGAAGTCCAGTGTTAAGTTTCCACAGTCTGTGATGATTTGGGGTGCAATGTCATCTGCTGGTGTTGGTCCATTGTGTTTTTTGAAAACCAAAGTCACTGCACCCGTTTACCAAGAAATTTTGGAGCACTTCATGCTTCCTTCTGCTGACCAGCTTTTTAAAGATGCTGATTTCATTTTCCAGCAGGATTTGGCACCTGCCCACACTGCCAAAAGCACCAAAAGTTGGTTAAATGGCCATGGTGTTGGTGTGCTTGACTGGCCAGCAAACTCACCAGACCTGAACCCCATAGAGAATCTATGGGGTATTGTCAAGAGGAAAATGAGAAACAAGAGACCAAAAATGCAGATGAGCTTAAAGCCAATGTCAAAGAAACCTGGGCTTCCATACCACCTCAGCAGTGCCACAAACTGATCACCTCCATGCCACGCCGAACTGAGGCAGTAATTAAAGCAAAAGGAGCCCCTACCAAGTATTGAGTACATATACAGTAAATGAACATACTTTCCAGAAGGACAACAATTCACTAAAAATGTTTTTTTTTTTTTATTGGTCTTATGAAATATTCTAATTTGCTGAGATGTGAATTGGTGGGTTTTTGTTAAATGTGAGCCAAAATCATCACAATTAAAAGAACCAAAGACTTAAACTACTTCAGTCTGTGTGCATTGAATTTATTTAATACACAAGTTTCACAATTTGAGTTGAATTACTGAAATAAATGAACTTTTCCACGTCATTCTAATTTATTGAGATGCACCTGTATATTTTAAAACATTTATTTCTCTGATCAAAGCTGAATTTTCAGCATCATTACTCCAGTCTTCAGTGTCACATGATCCTTCAGAAATCATTCTAATATGCTGATTTGCTGCTCAAGAAACATTTCTGATTATTATCAATGTTGAAAACAGTTGTGCTGCATTCAAAGAGTTAAAAAAACAGCGTTTAATTGAAATGGAAATCTTTTGTAATACTAGAAATGTATGTACTGTCGCTTTAGCAATTTAATGCATACTTAATGCATAATAGCAGTCATTCACTTTCTGACTAAATTTAATTTTCCTCAATATCATTTCAAGCTGTTTATGAGAAGCTTTTGCTCTTAACAGGAGTCAGAAGAGGACCGACAGAGCAGCAACCACCATAGGTGTATTAGACCAGGTACCATTCTCCAGAAATTATTATTATTTTTATTATTATTTATTTTATTATTATTTCTTATTCACCCAGCCATAATCTATCAATCTATCTTTCTTTTTCATTTACTTACATACTAACTTAACTTAACTTAACTTACTTCCCAATCCATAATAAGCATTTATTTATATAATTATTCATCCAACCATAGTGACATTTGTATAATAAAATGTAAAAATGTTTTGATCTTTGTGCCAAGGTTTTGTTGGTATTTTTTTATTTTTATTTATATATTTTTTATTGTATTGAAAAGTCTGCTGAACTACAACACTGAAACTCCTGCTAACCTGACTGCTGATTGACCTGTTCATCATCTCAGGCGGCGGACGGTCAGAGTAACAGATGCAGACTGGTGAGAGGAGAGACTCTGGACACCAGCGGCCTGTTCTGCCACCCGCAGTCGCCCCGCGCCCACAGCAGGGGCCTGACCCGCTGCCACACCATCAGCCAGGACCTGACCCAGCGCTCGCTGCAGGACCCCTGCCAGCCCGAACCCGAGCCTGATCCACAGCCCAACGGCGAGGAAGACACACAGTCCAGAGGAAGTGATGTGGACACCGCTGCCACAGAAATGGACAATGTTGTGTTGTGATGGTGGTGTTCAAAAAACTCATGCAGCCGGTTTAATAGACTAAATATAAATCCATCATTACTAAATCAGTTCCGCCATCCTGGTCTTTATTGTATTTGAGTATTAAAGTATCTAAACTTTATTGACCTGAATATGCAAGAATGGTCACTGTTTTTCAAGGTTAACATGCCTGTGGTTTATGAGATGAAAAAAAAAAAAAAAACTGTTTTAGAGGTTTTAAGGGTCTGTATGCAGGAATCAGAAAGAGGAAGTTGCTTTTATTATTCCACTTAAAAATGATGCTCTTGAATCACAAAATAGACAAAGTTAGCATGTGTCAACACGGGTGGGTGAAAAAACAGCAGTGAAACAAGAGAATATTTGAGGTGTGTGAAGAGACTTTGGAAACCTTCTTAATTTATAGCGTGTAGGTTAAAGGGAGACGTTTACAATAACTGCAGAAATAATGTTTTGTTGTGTTTTTTTCTAGCACTTTTTAATGTTCAGAATGTCACGTTATAAAAAGGGACAATTAAGGATAAAATTATGTAGCAAGATTTTAGATTTCCTCACACTTTTCCTTACAGAACTTAAGTTGTTACATTTACTAAACATCTGTGTGTAGGCAACTAGTCATGGTAACTTTATTTCACAGGATTAGGTGCTGTTCTAATAGATAGTTGATAGTGGAGGTATTTTTTCATCCTTTTAATGACTTTCAATCTTTTTTTTTTTCTGTTTTGATTTATTTCATTAGCAAAATACATTTTCATTTATGGTATGAATCTCCTCTCTAAACTGTTCCTCAAAAAAAAAAAAAAAAATAGCACCAATAAATTCCTTTTTAAATTCTTCTTTTTTTTTTTCTTTTTTTTTGGGACAATTGTTTTATCATATTGTGAAAAGGTTGAGTTTGTGATAAAGTATAGAATTAGGAATAAATATGATGTCTATGGGGGTCAGCAGGGGGCGGTATTACGGACCACGGCTCTGTTTAAATCATGCACTTTATTCCCTTGCAAGTTTCTGTGTTTGGTTTTAGGAGCTGAGCTCATGAAACCTGATTGATTGCATTTTGAGTGGCTGGTGTAAATGCATTTTCTACGCAGGAGTGTTTGTTAGCGGGGTTAGAATTAATGCTGGGCAGGAAGACATTAAATATCTTCACACAAATTGACCATGAAATAAAACAGAGCTGGTTTGCGATGTGATTTGTCTTTGAATGTAACAGTTCTTTGTGGCAATCTGAAGAGCAGTTATTTTTGTATGATTCCATTTCAGTTTTTTTTTTTTTTTTTTTTTTTTTTTTGTGTAATAATGCAGTAAATGTGCCTTATTTAATTTGTGCCAAAATAGTAACAATGAAGACGTGTATTAAAGCTTATGGGTGACATCAGCAGGATACAAACTGGCATTTTTATTAGTCTATCTATCTATCTATCTATCTATCTATCTATCTATGTTGTGCTCACCATGCAATAATAGCATACTACATAGTGTGCAGTATTATATAACACATGTATATTGATAAGTATGCACATAGGTATACTAAAGAATACATGCATTATTATACTTATAAATACACAATTATATTTTAATTTAATTTTTATATACTTTTTTTGGATAATATTCAGAATGGAGTACTAGTATACTATATACTGTGCAGCAGAGCTGGGTAGATTATTTACAAATTGTAATCCGTTACTAATTCCGAATTACATGACAAAAATTGTAGTTAGTAACGTAATCCATTACACACTTTAGGTAATATAATCAGACACTTTTAGATTACTTTTGACCTACCTCATTTATCACATAAATGCAAATAGTAAGAAAATATATTCCATTTATTGTTATTAACAAGTGCATTGCATTAAGTGCATTAAACATTATATTACATCAAGGTTTCCCAAACTGGGTTTGTGAAGAAACTGCAGGGGGGTTGTGAGTTGAAAAGCTAATAATTAAATGATAAAACTGTAAAGAAATAAGGAAATATTTTTCTTCTTTTTTTTTTTTTTTTTTTTTTTGAATCAATCAAAATAAAACACTAAAAATAAATAAATAATAAAATAAATATTTTATTTGTTTACCTGCATGTCATGTGACCAAGTCAGAGAACTGCGAACATGCAAATATGATATTTAATTATTAAAATATTTATTTAAAAATCTCAGGGGTACTTCAAGTAATTATATTAGGTGAAAGGGGATCAGATGACAGAAAAGTTAGTGAATTTGTGAATTTGCGCATTTTACTGTGTTTGAAAGACAAAACCCTTCCAAAGACAGAAATAGATGGTTAAATAACCTACAAAGTGATCATTCAAATAAATAATAATAATAATAATAATAATAATAATAATAATAATGTGTTCATCAGTAGTTGATGCAATGCAATGTTGAAACACTTCTTAATCCTGAAATGATTTTTGTAAATCTAGTAGTCAGTGCTGAGTAGCCACCTGACTAATGACAGGTGTTTGTGTGAACATCCACAAAACTGAAAAACTGACAAAACTGACTTTTGACTGTATAAGCGGTAGGCTATTTTAGAAAGGAACATTTAAAAGATGAAAAGAGGAATTAGGGAGAATCAAATAATAATACATACATGTAATATATAAACAAGTAACTGTATTCTGAATATGACTATTTTAAAATGTAATTTAATCTAATTACAAGTACTTACTTTTTGGTATCTGATTATGTAATCCAGATTACATGTAATCCGTTACTACCCAGCTCTGCTGTGCAGTACATACTTTTAGCCTATTTTGTGTAAAGATGTATAAACTTCCGATCAAACGATTAGACAAAAAGGACATTATGAAAATTGTGGTTTATATTACTTCACTGGAAATTGAAGTTCGAGTGCATTGCTGTATTTTCAGTCTTTCTGGTTTTCTAAGTAAGCAGACACACAGTAGCTTATATACTGTGCATAAGCCTAGAAACAGTAGAAGTAGTATGCTATTCTGCTCATGTTGAAGTCTGAATACATCCTACAGTCGACAGGGCTTTAGAGGAATTACCACAACTGCTATAATAACAGTTTTATGTTATATGTTAACTCTGAAGTCATAAATTTGCTTCCGGTTCTGATCTAACTCTCTGGATGACAGTGTTCCTGTTGCAGCAGTAATGGATCGCTCCTTTACACATATAAAACTTTCGTCTTGTGCCAAAATGGCACCTAGTGTGTCCGTGCTACTGATAGCTGAACGGATTGATGGCTGGAGCTGGACGGATGTGAAACTTACAGCCCGCTTGATTTAATGAAAGAGATGTAGGGAAATGTAGTCATTAGCATTATTAAGCGCGGAGTGGTTTCACAGGCAGCCATGCATCAAGAGCACACAGAGATATTAACCCTTGTGCATCAATAAAAAGTTACACATAGGTCCATAGTGAACAAAAATGTCCATGTCAAAAAACTGTCATAAACATTTGAAGCTCGGGAGCACAGCTTCAAATGTTTGGTCTCATTTTATAGAAGACCCATGGCAGATTATTGTTGAAGTAAAAGTTTAAAAAGTGAAGTCAAAAAAATAAATAAATAAATTATAAAGTTTATGAAAATGATTTATGAACAATGTCTTATATAAAATATATATTTAATGAAACATGTTGAACTCTAAACCTGTTAGAAAATCAAAGCCATAAATCTAAACAAGTTGTGTTCCAAATTCGAGGTTGATATCTCAAAAAATGAGCATTCAGTAAGATTTTGTTTGGGCGCAGTACCAAATTTTCCCCATTAGATGCCAGCAAAGCTCTGCTGGTGCACACAGTGGTTGGATTTGTGATTTGCAGTAGAGTTTCTCTCTCTCTCAAATATTACAAGAACACACACGCGTACACATTTTTATTTTTTTATTTTTATTTTTTTATGACACACTCTGACGTCTATACCCACACAATTATAGTTGCATTATTTATCCAATTGGCTCTATAATATGCAGAAGCAGAAAACAGGAATAAAGCGAGTATTTGCTTTATAGATCAAAGCTGAAAAAATGGCACCATCTGGTAAAAAATAGTAAAAAATTTAATTTTGAAGCCTTGCCAACAGAATGACAGTCTATTAACAAAAAATTGCATCATTTTACAGTTAAACGGCACTGCGATTAAAAATAGCCATTTTAATGGGTTTCAATGGGGACATTTATATCCAAAAGGCGCTGAGAGGAACTATTTTTTGTACCTAGTGTAAAATAGATTTATTAAAGAAAATGAGGGTGGAATAGTAAAATTCCAATAAAAATACACACCTGAGTCAAATTTTAGCATTAACAAAAAAAAAAAAAAAAAAAACAATACTAAAATGGACAAAAATGTTCAAAATGTTGCACAAGGGTTAAAGCACTTACACTAAACGGACAGAGAAGTGCATTAAATGATTGAAAGGTTTCCAGAAATGTCTCGTCTTGGGGCTCACGGTGCTTCAGGTGATCTTCAGATGGAGGTATGGAGGAGATGCTGAGTATTAATTTATCTGAATATGGAAAGCAGGTGAAAAAATGGCTCATCAGTTAACACACTGAGCAAATATCAGGATGAAAAACTTCTGAGAACAGGAAGGAGAAACTTCCAGTGTGTCAGCGAATCTCGCTAAATACATGATGTCAGTTTCTGTATTTTCTGTATTTTATTTTACTGTAAGATTATGGTTTCTATTGATGGTAAAATAGAATTGGGTTACACTTTATTTTAAGGTGTCCTTGTTACAGTGTAATTATACATTTAAGTACTGAGTAATATTAATGAACTAGGTTAGGATTTGGGTTGGTTTAGGGTTACTTGCATGTAATTATGCATAATTTATTGTTATTATAGTAAGTACATGTAACGTGTAAAAAGGACACCTTAAAATAAAGTGTTATCTAGAATTGCACTTCAAAATAGTTTTAAAGAGGGTTATCTATCTATCTATCTATCTATCTATCTATCTATTATTAAAAAAACTGAAATAATCTGGCATATTTTACATTAACATGAAAGACACAACTGTATGCGGTAATTTATCAGTTTATATATTTCCATTTTCATAATTTAAATTACCTTTTTGGATTCACATCATTTTTATGATTGGTTCTGTGGCGTAAAACATTTAAATTACAACTATGACATGGAGATACATTATAATTATTCAAAAATTTGAAAATCTTTTTAAAAAATTATGTAAATATACTTTAGCATGCCACGCTGCTTTCTCCGTATTATAAATTTCATCCTTCGATTTTAATGTTTCCTTTAGGTTATCTATACAGATCATTTCCCAAACAGAATGTAAAGTGGGATACACCTTATATTTTATATTTCACAAAACATGTGTTAGTTCAGTAAACAGACACTGGAGGGCAGTATTACATTACAGCAACACAAACACACGCACACACTTTACAATTCAGTGAAAACACAAGAGCCTTGATCTGTCAACTGTTGACTAAAGGAGCAACTCTTATACTTATAAAGCTAAACTCAGTTATGACAGCATAGACAGCAATTCACAATAAATCATTAACAAGATCCAAAAATATTCATTTTAAATAAACAATTTGTATGCATTTTAAAATATTAAAATATATGTGACCCTGGAGCACAAAAGCAGTCATAAGTAACACGGGTTTTATTTGTAGCAATAGCCATAAATACATTGTATGGGTCTAAATTATCAATTTTTATTTTATGCCAAAAACCATTAGGATATTAAGCAAAGATCATGTTCCATTAATATAATTTCATACCGTAAATATATCAAAACTTAATTTTTGATTAGTAATATGCATGGCTAAGAACTTCATTTGGACAACTTTAAAGGCGATTTTCTCAGTATTTTGATTTTTTTGCACGTTCAGATTCCAGATTTTCTGTATTTCGGCCAAATATTGTCCTATCCCAACAAACCATACATCAATGGAAAGCTTATTTATTCAGCTTTCAGATGATGTATAAATCTCAATTTCAAAAACATTGACCCTTATGACTGGTTTTGTGGTCCAGGGTCACATATATGCAAATCAATATATTTATAATAAAGCAACAATAAATAGCAGTACATTATTGGTAAATTATATTACATTTGAATTGTTTAATAATAAGTTTAAGTCTAAAGAAAGAAAGAACAAAATATAAATGAGTTATTTATAAACATATCAAATAAATAAAAATGCAAATGCATTAAAAAATAGATAAAAAATACATTTCAGATAAATGCATATATGTGCAGCAGCATACCTTTGAAAAACACACCAGAAAAGAAGAACAATTACGTGACAATTACCCGCCTCACGTAGGGAAATGAGCAGAGCATGTCAATATGGCCATGTATTGACAAGATCTCAGTGTAGAGACAGCAGTCACTGTCACATGACCGCAGTATTGACAGCTCGTCCGGTCTCAAGGTATGTGTCCCGTCCCCAACAAACATGACAGAGACACATAGATCCAGCAGAAGGATTCCATTAAAGTTTATCGGGTTTAGCTCACTTATAATGGGGGAAGTTTGAAACCCTTGAGGCTCTGATTGGGTCAGAGCCAAATTGACATGTCTAAACATTTTAGTGTAAGAAAACATTTCACTAATATTTATGATTCATTTGGTTCTGCATGTTATTTGATGAGGAACTTTGAGAAGACATATAGGGGAATTTAAGTTATAACTTCTTGAAATAATGTCTAAGTCACAGTGTTATGCTTGACGTTATGCTAATTTCAACAGTTAAATGTCAAATTCATCTCAGGCTTTGGGAAATCCATCTTATACTTTTGCAGAATTCCATATCAGTTCAGTATGAATTTAAATATGTTCAGTTATGGGCTGTAAGGATATAAGCTACACAACTCGTTTTTATTTTGTATCTGTTCTTACAAATGAACCAAATTAATTCTTAAAGAATTGTGGAATGTTCCAGATTCAATACATTCAAGATTCGACAACATTTGTGGCGTAATGTTGATAACCATAGAAAATTATTTTGGCTTTTATTGTTTTGTTATTAGAATATGGTACATAAACATTAAAATACACAAAAATTATTAAGTTATCAATTTCATGACCACACAAAGCTGAAATGTTTCGCATTATAAATGCAAGTAAATGAATAAGGGCTTTTTACAAAGAGAAAAATTCATCCTATTGAATTACATTGGTAACAAATAACCAGAAATTCATCCACCTAGAGACGTAATCCCTCCTTCAAAGGACAATTTAGCCAACTTCACAGAGAAAATAATTTTTGATATTTAGACTTCCATAATACTCACTCCATTTACATCCACTTTTTTTCCCCTCGTGGTTACTGACTGATATTATGACCGAAATACAGTCAATAGAACTTAAAGGTATGGTTCACTCCAAAAAAAATAAAAATTTGGCATATTTACCCAACCTCACGTCATATGAAATAGGCACTGAAGCTTTTAAGCTTCAAAAATGTCACAAAAGCAGCAAAAATGAAATCATAAAAGTATCCATGACTGCACTTTATTTTAAGTGTTCTTTTTGGTAGTGCACCAAAAAAAAAAAAAAAAAAAATCTGTCATTTACACAACCAAAACTGTATGACTTATTATTATTTTTTTTTTTTCTTCTGTAAAACACACAAGAGGATATTTTGAGAAATGGATAATGGGCACCAAAATTGGCTTTGGTTACCAACATTCTTCAAAAATCATGTTCTGTAGAAGAAAGTTAGTCGTTCAGGTTTGAAACGACACAAGGGTGAGGAAATGATCACAGCATTTAGATTTTTAGGTGGACTGTCTCTTTAAGTCATTATTCAATAATAACTTCCTGTCAAACCTTCCAGCACATTATTATAAATGTCATATTTTGTGTTCAACCGAAAACAGAAAGTCTATTTTCCTTTATGCTGAATGTTGAGTTTAGACTTTTTCCCCCCACTTTTCCCCATTCACACAAATTCTTATCTGCCAGCCTCCCTCTTGAACTTCCATAAGAACGGAGGGAATATCCTCACAGAAGAATGAAATGTCATTTTGGCCGTTTATCAAGACAAAAGGCGAACTTTCGAGCAGAGATGTGTGGATTTAACACCCTGCGAAAGCACTTCCAATAAAACACTGCATCATTAGGGCTAAAGCCTTCATCACATGATTAGCCTTGTAACCTAAAGCCTGCTCGCGTAAACATTTGACCACAGAAGCCATCAACAAAACCTCTGTGTGTGTGTGTGTGTGTGTGTGTGTGTGTGTGTGTGTCTCCATGATAGGCTACCTCTCCACACGGCTGTGAGCATGTCGCTTGACAGTCATTGCCGGGGGGCGAGGCTTGCTCTGACAGCAGCAGAGACGCTCATTTGAGGGGGAGCCGTCAGAAATGTCAGCCGCTCCAGATCCGTCTCCCCCTCCCGCTCCGCATCCATCACGACCGCGCTTTCTCTGGAAACACACGGCCGGCTGACGGACTGACGAAAGTTTCGGCGGACGGAGGGAAAACTTTCCCTGACAAGGTGACAGTTCTTCATGCATCCAGCTGTCCAGTCTGGGGGCGTCTCTGGAGAGAGGGAGGAGAGGGTCCCTAATCACTAATTTAGTGCCAGCCATGGCATTCTGCCGGGGGGCACATACACAGGGACACAAGGCTGTGTACACACTCATGAGGGCGGACAGGACAGCATGAACCTCTGCTCGCCTCTGCAGGCCGGCTTGTGTGTTTTAGTGGCAGGGTCGTTTCAAAACGACCGCAAACGTCCTGGGTTTGTTTCACATATAAACATGTGGTTATGTGGCATTCGAATGGCTGGAAAACAGGCGGCAAGAGCATTCGTGGAAAAATGTAGCCAAAAAAATTGAATTTTCTCACCCTCATATTGCTCTAATGCATTAGACTTACTGAATTCTGTGAAACACAAAAGGAGATATTTCGCAGAATGTTCACGCTGCTCTTTTCCATATGAAGCATAATGGCCAGAGACTGTCAGGCTCCAAAAGAGACCAAAGAGCACCATAAAATTGTCCGTATCAGACAAGATAACTGGATAGATAAGAACCAATGGTGTTTGCGAATACAGCACAAGAAGTTTGAATATACGCAAGTGCAAGTGAGATTTGAGCGGTACAAGTTTCTGAATGACAACTTGGTCAGTTTTTCAAACAAAGCTATCGGAATAAGTTTGGGGTCAGTAGACTAATATCTTGGTTGTTTGTTTATTATTACTTCATTTTAAATGATTATTATTATTTTTTACATTAAATTAATTGTATTTACCAAGGATGCATTAAATTGATAAAACGTGACAGAAAAGAGTTATAATATTACAAAAGATAAGTTTGTGGTCAGTAATATTGTTGGTTGGTTGTTTATTATTAATTAATTTTAAATTATTATTATTATTTAAATTAAGTTAATTTTATTTACCAAAGATGTGTTAAATTGATAAAACGTGACAGAAAAGAGTTATAATATTACAAAAGATAAGTTTGGAGTCAGTAATAGTTTGGTTGTTTCTTTGTATATTATTAATTAATTTTAAATTGTTATTGTTATTTTTTTTTTAATTAAATTAATTTTATTTACCAAGGATGCATTAAATTGATAAAACATGGCAGAAAAGAGTTCTAATATTATAAAAGATGTATATTTCAAATAAAGTTCTTTTGAACTTTATATTCAACAAAGAATCCTAAATAAAAGCTAATAAATAAATATGGTTTCCACAAAAATACGAATCAGCTCAATTGTTTTCAATATTGATTATTATCAATAATCAGAAATGTTTCTTGAACATCAAATCAGCATATTAGAATGATTTCTGAAGGATCACGCAACACTGAAGACTGAATTAATGATGCTGAAAATTCAGTTTTAAATCACATAAATAAATTACATTTTATATATATATTAAAACAGAAAACTGTTATTTAAAATTATAATATTTCAGAATATTACTGTCTTAACTGTATTTTTAAACAAATAAATAAATGCAGCCTTAGTGAGCAGAAGAGACTTCTTTTAAAAACATTTAAAAATCGCAATTATTCCAAACTTTTGAAATGTAATTTATCCATAAATTACATACATTTATGATGGATGGACAACTTTCATTCAGGGTTTTTTTTTTTTTTTTTTTTGCCATTTTAAGTCCTTTTTGAAGACGTTCTTATGAAAAATAGCTGCTCAGCGTCAGACATACAGTACTTCAATTTTTTCTTGCTGTTCCACCGAAGAAAGTAAGTCATATGGGTTTGAAATGACATGTGGGTGAGTAAATGATGACAGAACTGTTTCTTTAACAGGAAGACGTATGTATCTAGATTTGCAGAGCTGCATGTGAATGAAAGGAATCAAGATTCTCTTTGTCGTGAAGGTTAAAGTGACACACAGAGGTCCAGAAAGTCAAGTCAACACACCACAGCCTGACAGACGTCTGCACACATTCACGTAACAGCCGTCGCACCGCTGCGGCCTGAAATGCCACAGAAATCTCTCTCACGCTGCGCGCGGACAGCGGCAGAGCCCTGCATTGTTTTGTTAGTTAATTGGTCCTGACCCTTTTTTTTCCGGGCTCTTCGTCTCTTTAGCGGGATGGCTGTGTAGATCAGCGCTCGGCTTATCTAATTTCATTAATGTGATCTCCTGTCCATTGGCTGACAGCTTAATGGTCATTATTTGTGGTTCCCTTCAAATAAAGCTCAGACTGTAAATTGCAGTCTGTGGCAATTGGGATCTAAGTGCCACCCTGCATTACTATATAATATCTATTCCTTTAATTAACTGAAAGCCACACTGGCATTTATTGGATTGCAAGTTACTTGTTAATGGCAATAAATTGCATAGAGGAAAAAAAATCTTTGCTTATTTTACATCAATAATTTGTGGACCTTTAGGTAATGATTATTCATTATTCTCTCTACATGGCTGTCATGTTTGTTAAAGTGTTCGGAGGTTTACTTCACAATGGTGCAGAGAGACTGCATACATGTCACAGTATATGCTGGGAATTCAAATGAGCTGTCAGTCATTGTAAAGTCATTAGTGTAATGGTAAAACGAATTCATATCACCTGTAAGGCTGATGAAAATATATGATTGCAAATAAATATATTAATTATTTGGGGAAAGTTTCTCCAGTGTGCGACGTTAAATAAGGTGGGCTGGCAGCTCAGACAGGTTAGCTACACCTGAATAATGCTGGCTGAGTTTAATTACTGTAATGGTGCAGTGCTGTTATGAGGTATGAGGAATTCAAAATGTGACTTAAATTAGAGTATATGTCTGTATATCAGGGTTATTACAGTTAACTATAACTAAAAGTATTACTTAAAATAAAATAAGCTATAATAGATGGGGGAAAAAAATAAAGACATATTTTAAAAAAAATAATAAAAATTATAAAAAAATATTTAAATTAAAATGAAAACAGAAAATATAAAAATAAAAATGTATAAAAACTATAGTATTATCTCAGTAATAATATAAAGAAAATAAAACTGATATAATTTATAACAATTTGACACTCCAAATTACTCAGTTTTTTTTTTTTTTTTTTTTTTTTTTTTGCAGAGAGCTGTTATTACACTATTATTATGATTTATAATCAGTTAGATTCATGTTTCTGTCTAGGGCCAGTATAAGCAACCATTTACAACACCATTTTTGTTTTTGCACTTAAAACTTTATTTTTATTTTTTATTTTTATTATTATTATTTTTTTTTTTTATAGAAAATAGAAAACTATAGTTAGGTCTACTGAATATTCTGTCGGTTCAAATTTTTCCTTTTTTAAACACCCAATGAAATGTTTTGACAAGGAAAGTTTTCTATTCTGTGTTAATGTGTGTGCTTTTGAAACAGGATTTTTTTTATTATTATTCTTATTATTATTTTAATTTATTTTATTTTATTTAATTATTTTACTTTTAATTTGCCATTACATTGTAATTATGTCACAGCATGATTATATATAGAATCACAATTAATATTAGCACATTTTAAATGCATATGTAAATTTTAATCTAATACAGTAAAATATTATTTTGTCAAATTTTAAGAGTACACTATAAATCAGTGGTAACAGGAGACCCGGGGCCTCAAGACAGTGTTACTTATCAGTGTCTATTATCATTCATAAGCTTTTATAACCTTTGCAAAAATGGTGAATATATCACCCTGGACCACAAAACCAGTCATAAGGGTCAATTTTTTGAAATTGAGATTTATACATCATCTGAAAGCTGAATAAATAAGTTTTTAAGTAATTTAAGTTTGTTAGGATACAACAATATTTGGTCGAGATACAACTATTTGAAAATCTAGAATCTGAGGGTGCAAAATAATCTAAATACTGAGAAAATTGCCTTTAAAATTGTCGAAATTAAGTTCTTAGCAATGCATATTACTAATCAAAAATTAAGTTTTGATATATTTATGGTAGGAAATTTACAGAATATCTTATATAATAAGCATATAACATGATCTTTAATTAATATTGTAATGATTTTTGGCACAAAAGAAAAATCTATGATTTTGACCCATACATTGTATTTTTGGCTATTGCTACTGTCATGAATCCGGTCCATGGACTTCCATTCGCTCTACCGGACTGTTTGTTGATAGAGTTTTTCTGTGATGGCATTAATCAACCCCTACAATCTGAGCATAGACGCGAGGGTCCACGTTCATCACTCTCTCAGTTTATGGATTATGCTTTGTTGACTATTGGCTCTTTGTTTACTGTGGGTGTCGTGGAGGAAGAACGCGACACCGCGTCTGTGACTGAAATGGCGGCTGACTCAGAGCATGTTTGCAAAATGGTGGTCACAACAACACCCAGTCCAGTCACAGCTGATCTTCGTGAGTCAAGTCAAGTCACAGTTAATCTTCACGAGCCAAGTCAAGTCACAGCTGATCTTCATGAGCCAAGTCAAGTCACAGCTGATCATCCAGAGTTATGTCACGTCTCAGCTGATCTTCCAGAGTCTCATCACGTCTCAGCTGATCTCCCAGAGTCTCGCCATGTCTCGTCTGATCTCCCATTGTCACGTCATGTCACAGCTGATCTTCCAGAGTCTCGTCACGTCTCAGCTGATCTCCCAGAGTCTCGCCATGTCTCGTCTGATCTCCCATTGTCACGTCATGTCACAGCTGATCTTCCAGAGTCTCGTCACGTCTCAGCTGATCTTCTAGAGTCCTGCCACGTCTCAGCTGATCTTCCAGAGTCTCGTCATGTCTTCGCTGATCGTCCAGAGTCTCGTCATGTCACAGCTGTTCATCCAGAGTCCTGTCACTCTCTGTATATTGCACCTAGATCGTCGAGGTCAGTTCTTCAATCTCCCAGACTGGCATCTAGCATGGAGGACCTACCGCTGGTGTCAGCCCGTGCAGCTGGTATCCCTAAACCAGCGCTCACAACCCCTCCTGTTCCTGAACTAATTCCCCTGTCGAAAGCGTTTCCCCTGATGGGGATCGGTTTTTGGTGTGGTTGGGCTGCATACACCACCACAGAACCTTCCGGAGTTGTGCCTGCTGCAGTTTCCCCAGAGGTGGCAGCGCATGCTGCAGAACCTCCCGAAGCGGCAGTGCTCGCTTCAGCTCCTTGAGTGGTGGTGACGCCCAGCAATGCACGTTCAGCCCGTCATGTCATGGTCGAAGGAACCGTAGATGAGCACTGTACCTGCCACGGAGGCTGTCTGTGAACTGTTGTTCAGCCCTGAATCAGCCACAGAGGCCGCTTATGAACTTTTCTCCTGTCCCGATCCAGCCGAGGAGGCTACCTATGAACTCTTAGTCCTGTCAGTCACAGCCAAGGTCACTGTCCGCGAACTTCATGACTGTCCTGTTACTAATGAACTTGCTATATGCCCTAGTAGCCTTGTCACAGCCAAAAAGGTCACCTGTGAACTCTTAATCCTGCCTGTTATGAACTCTGAAACAATGAATGAAATCTCTATTTGCCCCATTACTTCTGTCTTTGCCAAAGGGACCACTGGTGAACTTTCTGTCTTGCCTGTGTCCGTCAGGGAATCTAAACTTGAACTATCTGTCGGTCCTTATTTACTCATTGAGTCTGTTGTTGAACCATCCATCTGTTCAGTTTCTATCATTGGCTCTGAGTATGAAATATCTGTCTGTCCAATTTAAGTTACTGATATGTCTGCCAGTCCAGTTTCCCTCAATGAGCCTAATAATGAACTGCCTATCTGTCCAGTCTCAGTCAGTAAGCCTGTTGTTGAACTGTTTTCCTGTCCAGTTCCAGTCAATGAGTCAAATTTTGAAATGTCTGTCTGTCCAGTTTCTGTCAATGAGTAGATTTTGAACTGTCTGTCTGTCCAGTTTCTGTCAACGAGTCAGATTTGAACTGTCTTCCTGCCCAGTTCCAGTTAATGAGTCAAATATCGAACTGTCTGCCTATCCAGTTTTGATCAGTGAATTTGCTTATGACCTGTCTACCTGCTCAGTTGTTACCAGAGAAAATATTGATGGACTTCTTGTGTTCCCTGCCTCGGTCCTTGAAACTGTATATGCTCTCTGTATATGTTCTCCTGATCTGTCGTGGTGCTCTCCTGTTCCGTCAAGGTGCTCTCCTGTTCCACTGTGGTGCTCTGCTGATCCGTTGTGGTGCTCTTCTGTTCCGCCCTAGTGGGCTCCTGCTCCGTCTGCTCCGCCGTGGAGGTCTTTTGCCCTGTCTGCCCCGCACTGGTGGGCTCCTGCTCTGTCTGCTCTGCCATGGAGGACGTTTGCCTTGTCTGCTCCGAACTGGTGGGCTCCTGCTCTGTCCGCTCCACCGTGGAGGTCTTCAACTCCGTCTGCTCCGCCGTGGTGGTCTTCGGTCCTGCTCTGGTGGTCTTCTGCTCTGCCGTGGGCCGCCTCGGACCCATCTGCTCTACTGTGGTGGTTCTCAGCTCCACCCGTTCTGCTGGCTCCATCATGGTCCCCTGTTTTGCCGATCCTGCCTCAGTCCCTAGGTCTTACAACTTTACATGGACCTCCGTCCCTCCCCCTGTTCCGCCTTTACTCCACCGCCCTCCTGTATTGTATAATGCTTAGAGCATCTGGAAGCCACTCCGTGGGGGCTGGGGTGGGGGGGCTCTGTCATGAATCCGGTCCATGGACTTCCATTCGCTCGCCACCAGAGGTCACTCCTCCATCATATTGACTCTCACACCACACAGACTGTTACGCATCATCCTGGACTACATTTTCTAGCAGCTAATTCACTGTCACATGCTCACACCTGAGACCTATCACACAATCACACATCCTACATAAACCATGGACTTCTTTGTTCAGATCGCTGAGTATTGTTCTGCGTATATTGCTCTCCTAGTGATAGCTGCTTTACCGAGCCATTCCATGTTTCTGTTTAGTTCCAGTACTGCTCTGCGTTTATCACTCTCCTAGTGTTAGCCTGCGATACGGAGCCTGTCTCATTTTCCCTGTCTTAGTTCCAGTATTGTTCTGCATTTATTACTCTCCTAGTTTTAGGTGCGATACAGAACCTGTTTCTTGTTTTCTAGCCTGTGTTCCCTGGATTTACCCTTGTCTTGCCGTTCGGACTCTGTTTATGCCTCGCCTGGATTATTGCTTATGTTTCTGGATTACCCCTATTGTCAAGCCCTCTGGATAATGTTCGCTGTTGACTGGCACATGCCTGGTTTTGGATTATTCTTGTATCTCGTCTGTGCCATACCTGTTTTCTGGATTTTTGACCCTGCCTCTGTTTTTGACCACGTCTCTGTATAATAAAGCTTGCAAATGGATCCGCACGTCTCTTGTCTTATTTGCCCCGTTACAGCTACAAATATACCTGTGCTACTTAAGACTGCTTTTGTGCTCCAGGGTCACATATATATTCTGTTTTGATTTTAATTTTAGTTAAAGTCTTAATAAAGTCTCATTTTATTTTGTGTTTTGTCTCTTTATTATTATTATTATTATTATTATTATTATTATTATTATTAAATATGTTCATATGTTTTTTTTAGGATTTAGTTTTTAGTTTTTAGCTGAAATAAAATAAGATTTTTTTATGGCTTTATTTTATTACAGTTAATGTTTATTTTATTGCAAGTAATGATTTTTTGAATTGTTTTAATTTTAGTTAATGATAATAACCCTTCCTCAAGATGACTTAAAAGTATTTAAATTAATAAATTATCATAAATATATTAAAATAATATAACTAATCTGAAATTAAAATGCTAAAATAAAACACATAGAATCAAATTTTAAACAGCACATCATATTCTTTTTCTTCCCTTCAAATATTGTGTTGGAAAACAGGGGGCCTTCAAGTCAAAATAAATAAATAAATAACTAATAAAATAAATAAGAACCAATTAGAAATGTCTTATAGACAAGGACCATAGATTAATGCATTTCTTCTTCTTCTTCTTCTTAATGTCTATTATGTAAATGAAAGGCCACTTAAATGTTGAATTGCTAACTACAGGACTGGTTTGATTTCAACACAAAATACATTTTGAGTTTCTCTCTCTCTCTTTCTCCCTCGTACTCTTCCCATCTTCTCAGGCCCTGTATACTCCACACCAGCCAGCAACCCTCACACGATGCCTCTTGAAGTCTCAGTCACTCAGTTGCCACCAGCTTGCCAATTGTGTGAACATATTCCCTGTCAGAGCGGCAGAGTCGGCGCTCGCTGTTTCTTTGCCTGCCACAGCGCTGATCAGACCTGCGGGCCTCCGTGATCTGACAGGCCTGCCACTCTGATGACTTCCTCAGCCTGAGAGCCGCACCGCACCAAAGTCAAAAGAGAAGCGGCCACCCCCCGCTGTCCTGTCCGGCACACAAACTTTGAGGAAGAGAACATCAGGCAGGCGGAGCAGCACATCGGCTGCAGAGCATGATGGGTAATGAGCGACAGCACTAGCCGGGGTCGCGACCTTATGGACCTGCAGGGAAAGACGTGTGGAGATGCGTCAAACTCAGCCAGTCACAGCCCATCAAGCGCAGCAGACGGACGGTTCTCGCTCCATTGTGCGGGAGATTATGAGAGCAGGAGACAAGCGACGGACTTTAAAGTGAGCAGTCACTGTCCACTCCAGCTATCATCACTGACTCACATCGAGAAAGAACGGCCCGCACAAACTGCAGAAGTGAGCAGCCGTGTCAAAATACTGCCCGCTCTGAAAGACACGAAAGAGGAAACCAGTACGCAGTACAGCATGCAGGTCGTTATTACTCATGTTTGCTACAACAAACTCCCATAACCCAAAGAATTATGATTGATTTGACTTCAACACAAAAGAAATTCTGTGGAACTGTAACCATTTTTGCGGTAACACTTTATTTTAAGGTGTCCTTGTTACATATGTTACATGTACTTACTATTATAATAACACTTAATTATACATAATTACATGCAAGTAACCCTATCCAAACCCTAAACCTAACCCTAACCATATAGTAAGTCCATGTAGTTAATTAATATTACTCAGTACTTAAATGTATAATTACACTGTAACAAGGACACCTTAAAATAAAGTGTAACCGTTTGTGCTACAAATGAAAAATGTTTTGTCATGTAACCTAAAAAAAAAGTATGTATCAGTGTTGTAATATGCATTGAATGGCTTCATTTAAGTCCAAAACATTATTTAAAATGACTGAATCAACTGTTATGCTAACAAAAGACAAAACAACATAATAAAAGATAACTTATGTTGGTTTCTTAAAAGAAGCTCATGATGTGAGATGGAAAAAAAACAGCGAAACTTAGAAGTGTGAGTTTTATTTTTATTGTTATTTTTTTTAATTAATTAATTAATTTTATTTATTTATTTATTTTGGACTAGTGGGTGCAGGACACTATAGTTCATTTATGTAAGTGAGGATAGCAAAATAAAGTAAACTGTGACATATTATACCCAAACATTCTTCATACAGTGGACTACCAGTAAAATTTGGGAGCAAAAATTTGATTTGACAGTTTGACCTGACCATGTTTTGTTACATACCTTTCTATCAAAGTTTAATATATCCTCCTCAGACCCTGCATCCTTGTATAAGGACATTATATTTTAGTGAATTTCTCCGAGACTATACATGCCACAGTTTTAAGTCTGGATGTCCTGTACAGAGCACATTCAGGGCTTTTCAGATATACTAAATGTTTGGATGTTTCACTATGACCACTCCCTCTCTGTCAGGATTGTCTTGAGTGTCTTGTGTTTCCCTTCCTCTTGTATGCCCATATTTGGTTAGTTTCCTGTTCCTGTGTTTATTAGTTAATTATTGTCCAGCTGTGTGTGTTTAATTATCTAGTTACGTAGTGTATTTATAGTGTGTTCTGCCCTGTGTTTCCTGTCGAGTATTAATCGTCACCTCTGTCATGTGGATGTTCCCAGCCTGTATGTATCTTGCCTGTTTTGATTTCAAGTAAAGACTTTATGTTTGATTCATTCCACGTCTCCCCTTTCCTGGTTTCCGTCTCCTCCGTGTAATCCCTGACACTCTCCTTGGTCTTCAAATATGTCTGATATTAATTTAGTGACACTCTTATGGAAATATGATAATATTTTGTAATTATCATTTAAATCTGTCTAATTTTTAAATTGTGTGTCATAAATCAACATCTCAGGAAAATGTTATGGGGTTTCAAATCAAAATATGACTTTCTGTCACGAAACAGGACATTGATTTCATACATGTCCTCATATGAGGACACCGGGACTAAAATCATGTTTATTATGCATTTTGGGAGACATAACAAATGAATAGGGAAAGAAATTATATTTCAATATTCTATGAAATATTATATATTATTATGAAAATCTTGTCAATTATTACTCCCATTATTACATTTCACATTATTACTTTTTTTCATTGCATGTTGCCCCAAAAACACATTAATATGCAAATTAGATTTAGTTTATAGATACATTGTATATAATGAGAAAACCAGTTTATGGCCATTTTACACACATTTTGCAGAAAGTAAAATGGTATATCAAATCATTCCGTTATAGTTGAGAATCATCTTTATACAAAGTTTTGTAAATAATAAAAAAAAATCTTGAAAACTAAAAATATATTGATTTAAAAAAAAAAAATCAATTGTTTTTGCCTATGCATGCTCATTCATGTCTTTTTATTTTTTATTTATTTTTCTTTTGAGTCCATCATTTTTTACTTTTTTCTTTTTTTTTAAATGCTTTAAACAATGTAAAGACATGAAGAAAAAAAAAAAATCCTAAAACTTTTTTCTCGGGTCTCAGGAGGATATGTATAAATATCTTATTTATTTATTTATTTATTTATTTATTTTCTTATATGTCTAAATCAGATATGATTGGTCAATGATGGAAAAATAGTTGAAACTGCAGGACATTTTGACTGGAGCATATGTTTATTAATACATATTAATATACAGTATCTCAAAAAAGTGAGTACACATTTCAGCAACTATTTTATTATAACTTCTCAAGGGACAATACTATAAAAATGAAACTTGGATATATTTTAGAGTAGTCAATGTGCAAAATGTATAGCAGTATAGATTTACTGTGCTCTGAAAATAACTCAACACTCAGCCATTTTTGTCAAAAATAGCTGGCAACAAAAGTGAGTACACCCTAACTTCAGTGTCCAAAGTGTCAATATTTTATGTGAGCACCACTGTTATCTAGCATTGTCTTAATCCTCCTGGGCTTGGAATTGACCAGAGCTGCACAGGCTGTTGCTGCATCCTCTTCCACTCCTCCATAATGACATCACGGAGCTGCTGGATGTTAGACACATGACGCTTCTCCACCTTCCGCTTAAGGATGTCCCACACGTGGTTAATAGGGTTCAGGTCTGGAGACATACTTGGCCACTCCATCATCTTCACCTTCAGCTTCATCAGAAAGGCAGCTGTCATCTTGGCCGTGTGTTTGCGATCATTATCATGTTGGAAACCCCAGTTTCTGAAGGGAGGGCTTCATGTTCTGCTTCAGAATGTCACAGTACATGTTGGCATCCATGTTTCCCTCAATGAAACCCAGTACCAGCAGCACTCATGCAGCCCCAGACCATGATGCTACCACCACCATGCACTCATGCTGGCAGCGCTCATGCGTCTGTTTTTTGAAGCCAGCTTCTGCACCTGACGCACATCACGAGGACTCAACTTCTTTGCTCGACCCTTGCGAGGCCTGTTCCGAGTGGAACCCGTCTTGGAAAACCTCTGTGTGAAACTGGCCACTGTACTGTAACTCAGTTTCAGGGTGTTACTGATCTTCTTATAGCCTAGGCCATCTTTGTGGAGAGCAACAATTCTAATTCTCAAATCCTCAGAGAGTTCTTTGCCATGAGGTGCCATGTTGAACATCCAGTGGTCATTATGAGAGAATTGTACTCAAAGCACCAAATTTGAACTGCTCCAATACAAGATACACAAATTTGTATAGTCCTGTCAAGCAGACAAAAACATGAACATGATGAATAGGACATGTGGTTTTGCATGGTTAAACGACGTATAGCTGTTATCACTTAGGGTGTACTCACTTTTGTTGCCAGCTATTTTGTCAATAATGGCTGTATGTTGAGCTATTTTCAGAGGACAGTAAATCTACACTGCTATACATGTTGCACATTGACTACCCTATAATATATCCAAGTTTATTTTTTATAGTATTGTCCCTTTAAAAGATATAATAAAATAGTTGCTGAAATGTGAGGGGTGTACTCACTTTTGTGAGATGGTAAATGAACAAAACTTAAATAGCACTACTTTTTTAAAGTGACAGTTCACCCAAAAATGAAAATTCTGTCATCATTTACTAATCTTCAGATTGATTCAAATCGTTGCAGAAAACAAAAGAAGATATTTTGAAGAATCATGGTAACCAAACAGTTTTGGTTTACCGATGACTTCCATTTTATGGACAAAAAAAAAAAAAAAAAGAAGAAAAAAAAAAAAAATATATATATATATATCAGTGGGTACGGAAAGTATTCAGACCCCCTTAAATTTTTCACTCTTTGTTATATTGCAGCCATTTGCTAAAATCATTTAAGTTCATTTTTTTCCTCATTAATGTACACACAGCACCCCATATTGACAGAAAAAACACAGAATTGTTGACATTTTTGCAGATTTATTAAAAAAGAAAAACTGAAATATCACATGGTCCTAAGTATTCAGACCCCTTTGCTCAGTATTTAGTAGAAGCACGCTTTTGATCTAATACAGCCATGAGTCTTTTTGGGAAAGATGCAACAAGTTTTTCACACCTGGATTTGGGGATCCTCTGCCATTCCTCCTTGCAGATCCTCTCCAGTTCTGTCAGGTTGGATGGTAAACGTTGGTGGACAGCCATTTTTAGGTCTCTCCAGAGATGCTCAATTGGGTTTAAGTCAGGGCTCTGGCTGGGTCATTCAAGAACAGTCACGGAGTTGTTGTGAAGCCACTCCTTCATTATTTTAGCTGTGTGCTTAGGGTCATTGTCTTGTTGGAAGGTAAACCTTCGGCCCAGTCTGAGGTCCTGAGCACTCTGGAGAAGGTTTTCGTCCAGGATATCCCTGTACTTGGCCGCATTCATCTTTCCCTCGATTGCAACCAGTCGTCCTGTCCCTGCAGCTGAAAAACACCCCCACAGCATGATGCTGCCACCACCATGCTTCACTGTTGGGACTGTATTGGACAGGTGATGAGCAGTGCCTGGTTTTCTCCACACATACCGCTTAGAATTAAGGCCAAAAAGTTCTATCTTGGTCTCATCAGACCAGAGAATCTTATTTCTCACCATCTTGGAGTCCTTCATGCGGGCTTTCATGTGTCTTGCACTGAGGAGAGGCTTCCGTCGGGCCACTCTGCCATAAAGCCCCGACTGGTGGAGGGCTGCAGTGATTGTTGACTTTCTACAACTTTCTCCCATCTCCCGACTGCATCTCTGGAGCTCAGCCACAGTGATCTTTGGGTTCTTCTGCACCTCTCTCACCAAGGCTCTTCTCCCCCGATAGCTCAGTTTGGCCGGACGGCCAGCTCTAGGAAGGGTTTCTCTGAAAGAGTTTCAGTGGGACCGCTGTTCTGCCTGATAAAATCTTGAGGCAGTTCAGCACTGACTGAGCACGTTCCTGGGTGAAGCGTGCTGTCTGGATGACCGAATCCAACTCCATGGCAAGAAAAGAGATCCTCTGCATTGGCACGAGTTTGCTCTTTTCCCAATTGACACGAAGGCCCAACTGGCTGAGGTGCCTGAGCACCAGGTCCCTGTGTGTGCACAACTGCTCTCGAGATTGTGCGAGTATGAGCCAGTCGTCGAGGTAGTTGAGGATGCACACGCCCCGTTCTCTCAGGGGAACAAGGGCCGCCTCTGCGACTTTGGTGAAGACGCGAGGCGAAAGGCACAGCCCGAAGGGCAGGACTTTGTACTGATATGCCCGACCCTTGAACGCGAATTTCAGGAAAGGCCTGTGTCGCAGGAGAATCGAGAAATGAAAGTACGTGTCCTTCAGGTCGATCGCTGCAAACCAATCTAGGGGACGGATGCACCCAAAAATGCGTTTCTGCGTCAACATCTTGAATGGCATCTTGTGAAGTGCACGTTTCAAAACTCGCAGATCCAAGATCGGTCGCAACCCACCGCTTTTCTTGGGCACAATGAAGTAAGGCCTGTAAAACCCCCGACCTCATATCGGCTGGAGGGACCGGCTCTATTGCGTCCTTTGCCAGCAGGACTGAAATTTCCGCGCACAAGACAGGGGCATCGACGGCCTTGACTGAAGTGAACCGGATGCCTCTGAACTTCATTCATTCATTCATTCATTCATTCATTCATCTCCCGACGAGCAGTCTCTTCCATCTCTGGGTCGCCCGTCTCAGGGCCTCTTTCACTTGTGCTTGCCGCCAAGTTTGGCTGGGGCCTGGATGGGCTGGGCGTCCTGCCTGCAACCGGCTCCACGATGCTGCCTGTTGGAAGGCTGCTGCGGCTGCGCGGGAGCGGGGGCGGCCGCAGGGGGGATGAGCAGGCTCAGGGGCTGCGGCTGGAGTGGAAGCAGCAGGTTTCCTCTGTTGCATGATGTGTTTGATCGCCTCAGTCTGCTTCTGGGCTGCCGAGAACTGCTGGGCAAAGCTCTCGACAGCGTCACCGAAAAGGCCGGTCTGCGACACGGGAGCATTCAGGAACTGTACCTTCTCCTGCTCCTTCATGTCAGCAAGACACAGCCAGAGATGGCGCTCCTGGACCACTAGCGTGGACATTGGACAACCCAGAGACTGTGCGGTCACCTTCGTTGCTTGAAGCGCGAGGTCCGTCGCAGCACGCAGCTTATGTAGAACCGCCAGGTCACGACCACCCTCGTGCAGGTCTTTCAGGGCTTTGGCCTGGTGGACCTGCAGTAACCCCATGGCGTGGAGGGCAGAAGACGCCTCCCCACAGGCTCTATAAGCACTGCCAGTTAGACCTGACGAATTCTTACAGGCCCGTGAGGGGAGACACGGGTCACCCCGCAGAGTAGTAGTGGCTATTGGACACAGTTGCATGGCCATAGACCGCTCCACCGAGGGGATGCCCGTATACCCCAGAGCGGCCCCACCATCGAGGGTGGTGAGAGCGGAGGAGCCACAAGATTTGTTTCGGGCAGTGAAAGGTGCCTTCCACGATCTTGTAAGCTCCTCATGCATTTCCGGAAAGAATGGCACCGGAGGGGGGCGCTGAGAGCCAGGGTGACCCCCACCGAGAAACCACTTGTCCAGCCTCGAAGGATCGGGACGCGGTGGAGGATTCCACATGAGCCCGACATTCTCGGCGGCCCGGGAAAGCATAGCCATCATCTTTAGGTCTGGCTCGGACAACGCTACCACACCCGAAGGGGGCAACGCAGCCAGGTCGTCATCCCCGGAGAGAGAGGGCACGCCCTCCGATGCAGTTACTGACATCTGGTCGTCAGAGGGGGCACCGAAGGAAACGCGTGGTGCACCCCGTTCAGCAGAGGGCCCAGCGCGCTCCTTCGGCCGCTCCACCGGCTGCGGAGTGCTTGAGGAGTGAGGAGCTCCACTTGGGGAAGCCCTCACCGTAATCCTCAAATCACCTCTGACTCCACGGTATCCAGCGGCGCGCACACCGGATCACGGCAGAGGCAGAGGGACTCCGCCATGTTTGACATAGCGGAGTCTATTATGCAACTCCGAGATGGTCATGTCCCCACAAGAAGAACATGAACCATCCACAAAAGCCTCCTCAGCGTGCTGAATGCCCAGACACGTGAGGCAGCGATCGTGACCGTCCTGAGGCACCAGGAAACGACCACACCCAGAAACGCACGGGTGATAAGACATCTTTAAAAAGACGCGATCACCCGTGTTACTCTTTTAGAGAAATTGCTCTTTTTAGAGAAATGCTCTGTTAGTGCTGAAGCACGCAGGGGAGCTGGCCACCGCACACTCCTAGTGTGGCTGTCAGCAGGAAGACGATCTTTCTCTCCTGGACACCGTGACCACTGCTGCTGCGCTGTAACTGACTACAGTTTTCATCATGTAATCTGTAATCAGTAATGTACTACAATTTGTAAGCACTTAGTACTTAATACTTGTAAATCTAATTAAAACAGTTATACTTCATTTTAAGGTGTCCTTGTTACATTGTAATTATACATTTAAGTACTGAGTAATATTAATTAACTACATGTACTTACTATATGGTTAGGGTTAGGTTTAGGGTTTGTTTTAGGGTTACTTGCATGTAATTATGCATAATTTATTGTTATTATAAAAGTAAGGGGGAAAGGGAAGTGGTATGTGGCCAATTATGGTGACCCATACTTGGAATTTGTGCTCTGCATTTAACCCATCCAAGTGCACACACACAGTAGTGAACATGCACCTGGAGCAGTGGGCAGCCAATGCTCCGGCGCCTGGGGAGCAGTTGGGGGTTTTTTTGGTGCCTTGCTCAAGGGTCTCACCTCAGTCGTGGTATTGAGGGTAGAGAGAGTGCTGGTTATTCACTCCCCCCACCTACAACCCCTGTCGAACCTGAGACTCGAACCCACGACCTTCGGGTTACAAGTCCGACTCTCTATCCATTAGGCCACGACTGCTAAGTACATGTAACATGTAACAAGGACACCTTAAAATAAAGTGTTACTGGTTGATCAATGAAAAATTGAAAATCATTGATTACAGGACTAAATTTGTAATATAATATAATTGGCACCAGCTTGGCAGCTCTGTGAACAGATTCTCTAGAATGCATAAGCTTACACTGTTCCCCACTTTGAATCTGGTTAAACTAATCCTGCTAAAGCTGTATAATGCTAGCGCTGGGGTCAGCATGGTCAGTGTGTGATGTGGAATGTGAGGTCAGAGGTCAGCCTCATGCTCGACTGAATGCTTATTAACTGCGCTGTTTCCTGCTGGCTGATTTGGCAATATTTGGCTTCCTGTAGAGATTGGCAGGCCGTCGTCAGGCAGCGAGAGCCATGTCGCACCGACCCTAACAGTGTCGAATATTGGCTTAATTGTCAGTTTGAATGTGTGCTGTTTATTTAATTAGATCTAGAAGAATTCCAGCGAGTCTGTCAGTACTGCTGTTTCCTGCTGTGCATATTGAAACGACAACTAGCGTCATTGTTAGTTATGAGTAGTATAGCAGCATATGACTAAAACAAACCTCACTTTTTGGTATGATTTAATAATTAGATTTATTTTATGCAATTCTATAATGTAATTATATGAAATAATTGCAATTATTTTAATTTTTTATATATATATATATATATATATATATATATATATATATATATATTTCTGGTTTCTTCGATAAACAGCTTTGGCTGATCTTGTCAGCTAAAGGCGATTCTTGCGTGAAAATCAGCTTTGTGGATTCTGTTATTCTAAATAATCAAGCGTCATCTCTTACCTTTAGATAATATTTGCTTTGCCATTTTCCCAACCAAATCTTATTAGCCATCTGGGATCCGTTTTTACACCACAATCAATTTCAATGAGCGGAAATTAGATGAGAGCTTTATGTATTTGACAAATAGATAATTGGCCTTACTTAACCCTGACCTTAAAGTGCCACTTTGTCAGAGTATAATCTGCTCAGAATTATTGAAGTATTCAATTAACCAGATTAAATGACACAAGCCTGGAAACAGACAGCATGCCTCTCTCTCTCTCTCTCTCTCTCTCTCTCTCTCTCACTTTAATTATCTGATGGTGTTTGTTGTGCAGATGTTTAATGGGACTTTACTGTATTCTATGGATCAACCCCTCCACCTACGGTGTGTGGCTCCGTTCCAAAACCCAGCAAACTGCCTTGCTGTCTGCTGTCTATATAGGCAGCGATTTGATTTTGAGCACAATGTAGGTAGTTACATAGTGTCATACATAGAACGCTCTTTATGTGAAGCGCACAAGACTAGACACACTATAAATTTCAGTAGTTTGCCATTAGCATGTTGTTAAGTTAACAGCACAATACTCTAATGAGCATAAAAATACATAACACACACAAACATTATATACTATTTTTACTTGGTTTAGAATGATTTATAATCAACAGTAGGTCCCAATTTATATTAGGAGTTTTTAACTAGTTCTGTATTTGCTTAAAAGAAAAAAAAAGAAAAGAAAAAATGCAATGTACTTATTTTTATACTATAAAAAAAAAAAAAAAAAAACTTTTACTGCTACGGTTAAGCTTACTGTAAGTGCACTATATCAAATGATTTTATTTTTCTAAAGAAATTTAATATTAAATTGTTTCTTTTTTCTTTTTTTTTCCATTATCTTGCATTTTCTATTTTTGTTTTATTATTTAATTTAATTTAATTTAATTATTTTTTTTATTTAATTTTTTATTATTATTATTATTATTGTTTCACTGAGCTTGCTGCAATGCATTTTGAGATTGCATGACTTCTGAATAGTATATCAGCATTTCACAAGAAAAGCGTCACTAAACATTGCACTTAAATTGAAGTTCAGTTATTATATATTAACTTAAACCTAAACCATAAAAATAAATAAATAAATAATTTTTTTATTACTTGAAACTTAAACTTACTTAGTTGAACTTACTTCATTTGATTTTTCATTTAGCATCGCTTGAACTACTAAAATAACTAAAACTAATAAATACAACTGAATAAAAACTATCTAGATAGATAGATAGACAGATAGAGATAGATAGATAGATAGATAGATAGATAGATAGATAGATAGATAGATACAAAAGCACCAAAATTACTAAAACTTTAAATAAAAACTAAATATTAAAAAATCAAATTCAAAACATTAACATAAACTTTATCACTGACACTAAAATAACATTGCTAAACACTATGTTGTTACTTGAAGCTTATAATATTAAAACTACGAGCACAATTCACAATAGACAGTAATGTGTGTGTGTGTGTGTGTGTGTGTGTGTGTGTGTGTGTGTGTGCGTGTGTGCGTGTGTGTGTCAGCCTGAAGATGCGCCTCTCTGAGAGCAGAGCATTAACCAGGCTGTCAGATCTTAATGAAGTGTCCTGGTGAGCCATATCAAAAGGGCTTTCCCGGCGCACACACGCGGGTATCATGCTGATAAGTGGTGACGCGGATGGGATCGGCGCGGGGGCTGATGTGATTTGACAGATGGGCTCTGTGATGCCCGTGTATTGAGGTCTCTCTAATCGATTAGTTTTAGTTAAGTGCACTCTCAGATGATTGTGCCGCGTCTTTATCGTTCCCCTCCGCAACACCGACAACCTCTGGTGCCTCCTGCCGCTCGCTGCCAGCCTCCACCTGTTTGTGCAGGGGAAATCTATTAACTGAAATGATCAAATCTCAGCGGCACTTATTCTGTCTCTCTACAGTGCATGACATTCACTTCAATTACAGGACAGAGGATCCAGCAGACAATGTGTTTTTGGCACAGCACTTTTTTGAGGATGCTTTTTGTAGGAGAATGAGAAAAGAGACTTGGTTATTACTTGTGTGCTTTCTCTCTCTCAGCGCTCCCAGGGGCAGTTATTATGGTCAGTACCTGTGGGCATGGTTGGTTCGTGGCACAGACTGTCTTGCTCTCCAGGGCTCATTATTACAGCATGGCCAGTAGCCCCAGGAGGGGGATTGGCCTCTCTTGCTCTCCTACTGTCTTCGTCTCTTCTCTGGACTCTGGATAGACACAGTTCCCTACGGTGGCAGCAACGGTAGCCTTAAACTTCCGCTGGACTGTTCAGGCCCTTGCAGAAATGTGCTCATTCCCCATAATCCTCTGCTTTCCAACTCGGACAAAATCTATAATGCTTTATTTAAAGGTGATGTGTGCAATTTTTCGATGTTAAAATGCTTTCTCCTGTTCTAGAAAGTATATGTAAGCCATTTGTAGGTTCATTTCCCCCAAAAGAATAAAAACTAGGACTGTAGCCGGGTTTCCATCCAAAGTTGTGAATTTAACTTATGCGTTAAACTGGAATATCGCATAAAACATTTGTGAACAAAGCACCGATTTCATCCAACAAGTCAAAGAGAACAAAATCGTCACTTCCTGAAAAACTGGCTCTAAATCACTAAGAAAAGTAGGAAAATCCACTGAATATAATATTTTTCATATATAAGAAATTACTTGTGCCTCAGAGTGAGCAGACTAAACACAATACATGTGCTCATTGCTTTCGGAAGTGGATGCCTGCTGTTTGAGAACACGGTCGTGTAGGACAATTCTGGTAGGCAATTATACAGAAATACTTTGACGACAGACTTTGTTCTGGCATTTCAGAATGACCTTAACAACATTTCAGATGCTGTGGAACGAGATCAGTCCGCTGTTCAGTCAGATTATGCCGTCCCATCGCACAAAGTCACATGACTTTTTTGAACACTCATGTGGAATTTATTCACAAAATGTGTTTCCATCTTCCATTATTCGCATTAAGCCTTTTTCTCACAAGTCAAAAATCACCTCAAGCGAGCATTAAAAACTTTTTTGCAAATTAAAGGATTTTTAATCGAAATTTGGTGTTTCCATAACTTGTTTCTGATGCGATACTTCAAAATGCCGCATTAAAACAGGGTGATGGAAACATAGCTTGTGTGGCACTTTCTAATCATTGCTGTTTGTTTGAGCAGCTAGAGTTTGACCAACCAGCTGCAAACAGAGGGAGTGTTTGCAAAACCAATTTGAAACAAATAAAACACAATGTTCTGGTTATTAAAGGGGTCATGACCAGGGGCGGTTCTGGGATTTCATCCTCAGGGGGGCTTAGCCCTCAGAGAGTCCATTAGATACAAAGATACAAATTACCTAAATAAACACTATTTTACAGTGCTTATGAAAACTGTATTACTGTATGAAGTAAATATACACAATTACTGTATGAAGTAAATATACACAATTTAATTTAAGACGTAACCGACTGTGTTTACTTGGATACTCATTAAGACAGCCATTGTTACATAATATTGTATGTATTTGCTCAAGATGCGAAAGTGAACTTTTACTAAGCGAAAGTTTAGTAGTCGCGCGCTGTCCATGCAGTGCCTTTCAGTGTGTGCGCTTCATTCAAATATGTGTGCGCACAGTTACGATCTATCTCAGCGCGTGATTACCACATTGAGATCTCTCTCGTGCCATCTTGGCTTTGAAAACGAGAATGATAAACTTTCTTGAGGAAGCAGCACTGGCCTGATTGTTCAGATAGCTGATTATAGTTTTAGGGGGACTGAGACGACAAATAGGGGACAAATAATTTTTTATTTTATTTTAATATGAAGAGTTTATTTGCAAATACAGATAATTCTGTTTTTTAAAAAATTAAAAAATCATGTTTTTTATTGTGTTAACATATTTTTTTTATTGTTTTATTGTGTTAGCTATATTTTTTAAGTTATTATTATTTAATCAAAACAACCCAACTGCAGTTTGATTGATATTAATAGGAATGCAGAATAAAAAAACATGATTTTTAAACATTTTTAAAAATGGAGTTATCTGTTTTTGCAAATAAACTCTACATTTATTCATTGAGGTTTACTCATAATGTTAATAAGGTTTTTTGCACACACACACACACACACACACACACACACACACAACAAAGAAAAATATGTGGGAAAATTATTATTTTCAATCCTCATTCTGAATCTCTTTCTGAAATGACCTGTTTTTAAGGGGCGGGTGCTTTAGGGCTTGTCAGTAATCGGCCACTGTTGTGATTGGCTAACGTCGTTGCATAAGAAACAGTATCAACTCCCCTTGCTATTGTGAGTGTTTTGACAACATCATCAAAATAAAATGTCATTTCCAGACAAAGTATAATGAAATTATTTACTTACAGTTTGTGATGCAGCTGCAGTCAGTTCTAGTACCGCTTCATCTTTCAACAAATGTTTCTTTGTGAACTCTCCATGACACTGGGCCCTGTTTACAAAACAAAATGCCACAATCAATCCTCTGACACGATCTGGGATGCCATCAAAAATAAACTATCCACTTGTTCCTTATGCTGGGATCCTTCTGATAACTGTGCAAAGACGCAAACGAGCTGTTTAAACCAAACGCGTCAAAGCGAACGTTCTTTCACTCCATTTGTCCTACTGACGACAGACTCAAGTGTGGACTGTGTCAGAAAACAAATGCGCATCTGTATACTGTATCCAGTGTAGACAAGATAGCGGCAGTGACTGTAATTTAGATTTGTATTTTAGGCGACACAGCATTCGCATTCAGCGTGATCAAGTGTCAGCCGTTACTGACTGAACGCCGGTGGGCGGGGCCTATGTTGAGAAGATGACTATTCGTCGATGTCTTGCTCTGGAGGCAGTGTTTATGCAAACGACTGTGCTTAGGTGACTTTACGTTGCCCCTCTGATCTTGATTAAATAAATTCCGTGTTTATACTGAGGAGGATTTTTTAAGCTATGAAATTTGCAGGATGTTTTAATGGTACAAAGACCTCTTATATGACACAAGATCAAGGCAAATTTGGTTTCTTATGTCATGACCCCTTTAATGTCGGTATTAATTTAGTAATAAACATTCCTAGTCTTATTGGTCCACTGGGCATGATATTCCAAATAAAAGTTGTGTCTTCATCTAAATATCTAGTTTGATCATGAGATTCCAGATGACGCAGTCTGTTAGCAGTCACATCATTTCCTACATGGCATAAGATTATTGGCCTCTGCTGATTCTGTAGTCAATCAAAATGCTTGCTCAACATTTGAATAGTCTCATTCAGTGTTTGCTGTAAACTGGTCCTGCAGTGCACCAGTTCCTCTGAAGCCCTCCACCTCCCCCAGCACCACCTGTCTAGACCTGCTGCAGGATTTATGGTTGCCTATTACAGCAGCATATCTTACACCGTGTCCTAACTACACGCGACGCGACGCTGCGACACGCGATAAAAGGTATCTTTTCCATGTTAATCTGAGTTTTTGACCTAACTAGCCGCGACGCGACGCCGTGAAATTTCTAATTTAGAAACTGTTTCTATTTCCGCGACGTCGTGGCTGGAACAACAACATACAAACTAATGACAGTGATAATCTCAGGTACTGATTATGTGCTTTATTCAATGTTAAACATGTCTAATGTGAGCTTGAATACCATTCTGCATGACCGTTAGCCATACTGAAAGCAACAACAGATAGTTTACCTCAGATCTTGAAAATAAGATGTACGTTAAAACTGTGAACTCCATGTGAACCAACAAGCGTATTCCATGACAAAGATGGCATCAGTCACTCAGTATGTACTTTTAATAATGTTAAAAAGGTTTAATATTTATGAATTAGATTATAAACATATCCATTTCTTTGTGAGCGCAGTGTGCTTCTAAGGAGAGCCCGCCCACACACGCTTCTGATTGGCTGTGATATTTGATTGATTCCGTCGCGTCGCGTCGTGCTGTCGCGTCGCGTGTAGTGTGGACACCCAAACTGAGTTTCGCTGGAATCTTGTCACGTCGCGTGTAGTTAGGACACGGTGTTACATGCTCACAGCAGTGTGATGTCTGTGTATCTATTGACAGTAGATAGATGAACAGTCATATCCGTTAAAATGCTAAAACTATTCTGAGAGTTGTCATGATTGAAATGTAATTGCTTGCTCTGCCTCTGAAAAAAAACTTTTCTTTTTGAGTGATATTGCTAAACATTTATATTTTCTAAGATTTGTTTGTGGCTTTTTTTTTTTTAAACTTAGGACAGTTAAACAGTGGACAGGAAGTGAAGTAGTACAAGCCAGGATTCAGGATTCAAATTCTGGTCGCCCCAAAGCACAACCGCACTGTGTCAAAATGCTGCCAATGAGGCCATCGGCTCTGACAAGCACTTCTATCATGACAAACATTTGCCATAACCACCTTATTTTTAACATAAGAGCCAGAGCAGCTATTTTTAACCAGAATGCACAAACCTTCTGGTGTCAGCTGCTTCCAGTTATTTAAGCTATGCGAGAACAAACCAAGGCTAATTGGAAAAAAACACGCCTGTGGTGGCATTTCTGCCAAAAAATATTACATTGTTTCATGCATGTTTCACATTGTGAGTGGCACTAAAAAACACATTCAGTTTTATCCGAAACGTGAATCTGGCAATGTTTTATTACATTGGTTGTTGTATGTATCCCAGAAGTTCAGAAATGAAATGTCCAGTGAGTGTTGCTAAAAGGTTAATGCTCTATTTTTTCATAGTTTTGTAAAAATTTAAGCAATGGCACACAAGCTTGTGTTGACAGTGAGTTATGCTGCTTGATGTTGCAAACTGTTTTTTTTTTTAATCTATCATCATAATCATGAACACACTGGTTTATATCGCAAAGTTGTACCATTTTACTGCATTTTGTTATTCTTCTAGATATTTACCTACAGCAGCTTATGAATCGTCTCACGTTCACAATAAATAGCTTTCTCCCACGTTAAAAAATAAGTGGATAGAGACAATTCACGATTCAGTCGATTCCTAATGGATTTCTCAATGAATATCTGTCACAATATGGAAGTAAAGTGTGTTGCAAACTAATTTCAAGTGTTAAGTAGACCTTCTAACTAATCCAAATAGCTTTTCTTAGCAATTAGCACAGTGCTAAGCTAGTGGGCTAAGCTGTTACCTTGCTAGCAAAAGGCTAATTGATAACACAGAAAAATTACCATTTTTTAGCATTTGTAATATGTGGTGTGTGATGTGCGATTTTTTTTATAACATTTTATAACCTACTATAAAGTCCCAGTCAGTGGATTCTGTGGGGAGACAGAATCTCGCATGACACTAACTGATATATAATTGCAATTATTTGTTTAAAGGAACGTTTTATGTGTAGATGTGGTAGCTGTAAGCTCTGACCTGATAATCGTGATGGATGACAGGAATATATAAAAGGAAACAAAGGATCAATAAGCTGTTTCCTGCTGTTATAATGGTGATTGGATTGAGTTACTCTTTGGATGGGCTCAAAGGAATATCCAACTTACTCATTTAGTAAAAACACTATATATTCGATATTTACTGAACATATGTAGCTTAAGCTTGAAACTGGTTAACCATTTTGCCTATTCAAGCACAGTAATTGTCGTTATTGATTTGACAATTTAATTTCTAGTATCTTTTCATACCTTTTTATGAATTACCCAAATGGACTCTGTAGGCTGCTGGTTTCCTTGTAGGAACTCATAACTGTAGCTGCTGTTTGTTTGAGAACAGCCCATTAAATGAACCATGGAGAGCTTTCCTGAGTGGGGTGTGCATTAGCAATGAGCAAAGCCAGGTGGTAAACTTCTCCAGCTTTAATTAAAATCCCTTAATTCCAGCGTTTGAACCCCAGGCTGTATTTCACAGGCGAGAGGGAGGCAGTCCGGAAGCTTCTTTGCTCGGCTCTGATGCATGCCCCCCTGTTGACACGCACTAATTTTGATATATACGAGCAGATGAATCTCTAATTACGTTTTGGCATGGACTCTGAAGTTACTTAGCATTGCACTTAATTATTTTTATACTGACGCTTTAACAGTAAAGTACTGTGATGTAAATTAGGTGAACCCCAAGGTTTTTTTTTTTTTTTTTTTTTTTTTTTAACCCGCATTGAAACTCATTTACAAAATTTCTTGTTCTTTTTGCTATACATAATTTATTTTAGATTTATATATAATACATTATATATATATATATATATATATATATATATATATATATATATATATATATATATATATGTATATATACTGTCTTAGTTATTAATTTTGATATTTAATGGCTGCTTAAAGGACAATAATGTTTTAATGGCAGAGCTGATTGGTTGCTCATACAGTGAGGGTCCCCTGACAGGTCAGTGGAGCCCAGGTGTTATGTCATTTCATGTGTTAGTGAACTCACAGTGCACAGAGCCTCTTGTCGCTCGTCAACACAAACACACACACGCCCACACAGCCCTGACTATAGCTCACCTGAGATACAGTTTAATTGTTCCTAATTAAAGTTGTACATGAATTGCCTGTAATTAAACATGTGCACAGTTCATTAGTGCTCCCTAAAACAAAAGGGCTTCATTTTTATGTGTGTATAATTGTCATGCAAATGAATCTGTGTTGCTCTATAGGGTATCTGTCTTTCCCAAAGGTCGTAGTTAGGAAGGTGTACCTGGTCTGCACTGTAATATCTTTTTTCTTATTACATTGAAATGCAATAGTTATTTTTTCAATGTATTTTTCTGTCTCTAAATTTATTATTATAAATAATACTAAAAGCAAGTACAAATAAACAGTGCTGTCAGCCAGTGCAATTCCTCACTTTTATTGCATTCTTTCCACTGAAAATTTTAGGTAACATATAGTTACCTTAAAAAAAAAAAAAAAAAAAAAAAAAAAATCAAAGCTGTATTAAACAAATATTAATGGAGTAAATTTCATGTTTAATTAAATGTGCTGTTTCTCAGTGTTTCTTTGCAATTATGTGTGAAATGTATTAGCAGTTTCTGAGTGAAAATTGTTTCAAAGTAAATCCTACACCATTTTTTCAGTGCACTTTTGCTCCAGAGATATTTTTGTATTTTTTCTTTAGTGAAAATTAAAAAAAAAAAAAAAAAAAAAAAAAAATCATATTTTGTGTAGCAAATCAGCTCAAAAGGGAAATGCATATAAATAATTACAATTAATTATGATTAATTACAATTATTTATATCGGCTGCCAGTAATAACTGTAGCAGAATTAAATTGCCATCAACTAATCTGTTCGTCCAGCGAACATTCCGTGTAAGTTCATAGCAACTCTAAGAAAGGATATTTTCGTGGCCACAGAAAATACTTTCTTAAGTATTAATGCATTAGAGCATGTAGTAAGGATCAAAATCGTAACGGGACATTAATTTGCAAGGCAGAATCAGAAACTCATGTAATTTGTGCACAGAACTTTTATTAACTAAACACTAACACATATAACTAATTTAAACAAACAAACAAATAAACATACACTCGCGCGTACATACAAAAGGGAGCTAAAGTGGATGAATGGAGCCATTAGAGAAACCAGAGAATGCAGTTATGGTAAGAGTCAGTTAACCACCTGAGTAAAACCATCAGCGGCATTTATAACGGGGTCTATAGCTTATACTAAACCTGTGTTTCGTTTAATTAAATATACGATACTTGCATTGCTTTGGTCGTTGAACGAGTGTCCGGATGCAGTCTCGGATGAAAGTGTTGATGTTTGAAGGTTTGGTGGTTCTTCAAGTTCTTCCGGGTTTGAAGGGTGATGAACTCCAAAAGATGTTATTCTGGCTCGGTGGTGATTGGGAGTTTCTTCCCAGGTAGAACGTGAAAAAGAGCTAAGAAAGAGATCTGCTGAGATCCAAGGATCTTTGGTTGAATGGAAAGTCAAGGCAGCAAGGCCTGGCGCAAAAATTTAAGGGTTACTGAGGAGCTCACATCCTCCTCATCCTCTTAGGATCTAAAAGAACCGCAGACTGGGAGGCGGGTCACTAATGTGAGAGCTTTATCTGCTATAGAGGTCACTCCTTTCGGGTGTCAAAGAGCCAATGGTGTCTTGAATTTTTGGAGGGAAAGTTTATGACTCTTTGTCTCCAAGCATGGTAATTTGCATATGTAACTGGATCAGAAGTTGATATACAAACTAGTAAAGATTCTTAGAACACTAATATGTTGCATAGGTATCAACATATAATATACTCTCTCAATTAGATCATCCGAAGATGAATTGATAGAGACTAAACATGGTATGAGTGAGGTGATATTAACTAGTGATCTATCATAAGCATGCATAAAACAGTATACAATACACAAGAACATATACAAGAACAGTAATAATATACACAATGACCTGAAGGATATGTGTGTTCATTCAAAGAAAGGTTTTTCTATAAATTAATTAGAGAAGAGTTTATTTTTATGGCATAATGTCTTTCCTAAGGTTCAAAGATGGTGAGAGGGAGAACTCTCAACATGCCATTAGGTCATAAAGTTTATCTGGTCTGGCTGAAGTGTCCTGGTTGTCATGGTAACCAGGGGCCTGGAGTCATTCACAGACATACTGGCACCCAGTATATGTATTGGGTGAGGGGTCTGTGATTATTTGTTAATCTGATGACTAATTGATTTGTTAAATCTAATGAAAAAATTGTGTGTCTGCTTGGTCAAAATGCTACATTTGCCAGCCTGTCCAAATATCTTGTAAATGAACATATTAGTAACTAAAATAAAATATTTTATTAGTAAACATGAAAAGCATGCACTTAATACAACATTTAGCCTACTTTCAATACAATACAAAAGAAAAAAAAAGAAAAAAGAAAAGACTAACATTATTTAATTGCATCAATTGTATGGATCAATTATAGAACTCTATAATGATGGAATGAATCAAGCCAATAAAGGAAACGACTCATGATTTTCAAACTAATGACATCTCAAATGGCTTTTTAAAGATAACCAAATAAGCAGAATAGGTGCCAATGAAAAAGAATGCAATCATCTCTGCTATCTCTGTTGTCTTAAAGAACAGCTCAGAAAGCGGGAAAGCCTGAGAAAACTGCTTACTGCCATCTTGCAGAAAATTACACACGAAGAAAGGGTAGGCTCTCTGAAGGATTAACACTTAATTACGGCTTAATTAGCATAATTATGCATGCTAATAGCATCTCAAATGGATAGCGGTTGTCGAGAGGATTGAACCATCTGTAATTGTAGGGGATTAATACATCATTTTTTATTTCCAGTATCATTGTAACTCTCTTCCTCTTGCAAGTGCCTCTCATTAATCAATTTCACTTATATTACATTTAAAATTTTGGTGCCTTTTTTCATAATACATCATTAGGGTCATCCCTGCGCAGCTGTGAGACAAGACTAATGAGATCTCAGGTGGATCTTTATAACTGAACAAAAGCAAAGAACAGGTGAACCCTCTTCAGAGTGAATTTGAGCTGAACATGTTTGGGATGAACTGAGGGTGGAGGAATTAACTGGGAGTATAAAGACCAGCTGGGTCTTTGAGGGTTAACTGGAACTGTAGACATTAACTCAGTGCAGAATCTGCAAACAATGAAAAAAAAAAAAGTGCAAGGAATAACAGGGGGTGTAGACATCATCTGGGAGTCTTGAGGTTGAACTGGGAGTGTGTGGGTGAACTGGGAGTAAAGAGATTAGCTGGCAATATAACACTGTGTCTACACCGGACATGAGCTGTGTGATGCAGTGTGACAAAAGCCAATAGAGCCCACCCATTATAATCAGTGATTGTGTCTACACTGGATGTGGCACAGCACAATGCGACAAGTCTTCGGCAATAAACTGATGCCCTGTGGTATTTATATTCATACTCACACTACTTCTGAAACAGAGGACTGAATTTGCAACTGTTTCTTTTGCGCATACAGTGTAGAAGCCTTTTGGGCCTCTTGCAGCTCTTTGCAACAACAGTTGCACCCAGTGTAGGTACGGTGTAAGAATGAACTTGAAGCATGAAGATTAAAGGCTCCAGTATACATCAAGAAAAAAATATTCAACGAACGGGTGTGCTTTAATTGCGAACAAATATTTGAGGGTGTTTTAAAGTTTCTTTCGGCCGTATAAAACAGTTAGCCAGTGCAAACTTTTTTTGCTGGCTGTTAAACTCCTTCAAACTGCCATCAGTCAATGGCAATTAAGTAACTGCTATTTTCCCAGCACTGTCATTTTTGTTGAGTTATTGAGAGGAGTGCACAGCACATATTTAAATGACCTTCTAAAAACTGCTCCTAGCAGCATGGATGGTGTCGTATGTTTGCAAGCTTTTTCCAATTTCTGATTATCCCTGAGAAAAGAATGAAGAACAACTTTGCAGAGAATATATTGGGACCTTAAATGAGAGTGAGTAGAGTAAACTGTATAAAAGATATTATATAAGACATGATGGTAAATTGGGGGTATAGAGATTAACTGACAGTAAGAGGGTGAATTTGGAGTATAGAGATTAACTGTAGTGTACAGATTAACTGGAAGTGTAGAAATAAACTGGGAGTGTACAGATTAACTGGAAGCATTGAAGATAAACTGGGAGTGTACCGATTAACTGGAAGTGCAGAAGATAAACTGGGAGTGTACAGATTAACTGGAAGTGTAGAAAATAAACTGGGAGTGTACAGATTAACTGGAAGAGCAGAAGACAAACTCAGAGTGTACAGATTAACTGGAAGCATTGAAGATAAACTGGGAGTGTACAGATTAACTGGTAGTGCAGAAGACAAACTCAGAGTGTACAGATTAACTGGAAGCATTGAAGATAAACTGGGAGTGTACAGATTAACTGGAAGAGCAGAAGACAAACTCAGAGTGTACAGATTAACTGGAAGCATTGAAGATAAACTGGGAGTGTACCGATTAACTGGAAGTGCAGAAGACAAACTCAGAGTGTACAGATTAACTGGAAGCATTGAAGATAAACTGGGAGTGTACAGATTAATTGAAAGTGCAGAAAATAAACCGGGAGTGTACAGATTAACTGGAAGCATTGGAGGTAAACTGGGAGTGTACAGAAAAACTGGAAGTGTAGTACAAACTGAGAGTGCACAGATTAACTGAAACTGTAGAAGGTAAACTGGGAATGTTGAGATTAAGTGGGAGTGCAGAGGGTAAATTGAGATTGTAGAAGCTGGGAGTGAGAAGATTAACTAAGAGTGAGATTAAGTGAAATGTGGTGGGCAAAATGGGAACTGGGATTGGACAGATGAAGTAGGACTCTGAAGGGTGCACTGGAGGGTAGAGTAGGATTGTTAATATTGGACCTTGGGTTGGAGCTAAACTCTGCAGGACAGTTGCCCTCCAGGACCAGAGTTTAAAACCCTGGACTAGAGTGTGTAGAATAAATTATGAATTACAGCGGTGTCAGAAATCACTTCTATACCTTTATAGTGTACTCTTTGAAAGGATGTCTGAAACCCATAGTGGACATTAATGAGTGCACTTGTTCAATCCCATAATGCACCAAAATAATGGGTATACAACCAATGTACACTCAACAGGTAACTGCTTGACAATACCCACACAACGTGAGTATCACACAAAAGAAACACTACATCTCATCAGAAGATGACGTCTGCAGCATTTCCGGTGCACTCAGAATCCAAAATTGCTCACTCATTTTCATTCACTCCTACTATATTAGTGAGTATTGTAGAGAATAGCAAATGAGGGTATAGGCGGTCAATTTCAGAAACAGCCAAGCAGTGTGGGGTGAATTTGAGAGTGTAGGATCTGAACTGTGGGTGTATAGACTAATTTGTGGTGGGTAAACTAGGAATGAAGGGATTAACAAGAAATCTTAAGGGTTAACTGAGCAAAACTGTAACATCTTTCTCATTATTTGGACACACCAAGATCCACTGTAATATTAATCAAAAATAAACATTAAAAACATCTGTGTAATTAAATAAATGTTAATTCCAAGTAAAGTCATAATATTGTATCACTATTCAATTCAAGAATTATATCAACAGTCCCTTGTAATAAAAAGTTGTTCATGATAATGTGTGTCATCGTTATCTACTCCATGACTTTAAACTGGCATTGACATTTTCCAAAAGCCGTTGAGGATCTTCTGCTCACCTTCTTCCGACACGGCGATCAATAGCGTTTTCTGCAGGGACTGGATCGGCCGGCAGAACTGAAGATGATATGAGGAGAGGGGAGGGAGAGAAAGGAAGGGCTAATCAATGAGGAGTCTTGAACTTGGGAAACCCTTTTCATGTTTGGTATTAAGCTGCGAGCTTGCCTGTCGCTCAGACTCCAGAACAAACTGAGATGACGGGCAGCGGTGTGATAAAATGAGGCAATGTAGGGGTAAAGTGATGCAGTAACTCATTCATGCCAGTATGAGGCTCTAGGAAACTTCTAATACCACATTAGCACTTACATAAGTGCGACTAGGGGTTGTTATTAACATTTGTAAGTATAATTTTACAACATTTAAAGCAAGCACAGCTAACAACTTACTCATGAAAAAATGAACAATGTTCAAGAACCTGGTATATATATATATATATATATATATATATATATATATATATATATATATATATATATATATATATATATATATCATATATATCATGTTTTGAAAGAATGATTTTTAGTTTAATTTTATTCGTTTGAAACTTAAGTAATCATTTTAAGATCATTTTATTGTGAGAAGTTACTGGCATCTCTGGGCTCAAAACGTTTGCTTGAAAGCAGTGTTTTTTGTGAGCTCTGTCTGGACTCTAGCTAATGGATCATTTGCATTATCGATGAGGTAACCCTGTCACCTCCAACATGGACTTTTAAAAAGAGAATAATTTTATGTTAATTAGATATTGATGCCATAATGATTAATTGGCTCCTGAGAGTTGTTAATATGCAGTAGTTGTCGTGTAATGTGCATTTCTAATGACTTTGTATCAGTTTGTTCAAACAAGGAGGAGGATTCGACCCCGGCGAACAAAAGCTTTTCAGAAGAGACACTGATGTTTCACTGGTGACGTCATCTTACATCTTTTACAAAATACTCTCTGAATCATGTCGAATGCATTGAAATATGATGGTTATCTGGCATTTTAAAAATGTACATGATATGTTTGTGAAGTTAAGTGAGTCGAAACATCATGTGAACTCACACGTCTCACAGTAACGCTCTTCTCTGTAGTGCGGTGGACCAGCAGACTGCTCATCCATCTTCCTCTCTGACAGCTTAAAGTGGCTGCTTTTGCCCTTTTGATTCACAGATGGGGTGAATGTGGCAGTCGTTTTAATTTTAAATGAAGTCGAGCCCTAAAGTCTCAGGAATCTATCATCGCTTAATCATAGCACCTGCCGATCAGCACACACACGTCCCAACCCACCCAATAGTACCAACTTATCAGAAGATACCCATCAGTACTCATCTATTGGCATCCATCCATGAGCGCCAGCATATAAGCATCTGCCCATCAAAACGCTCATCAGCAGCCATTAGCGCATTGCAAAGAGCTGCCTGCAGTCTCTGC
>CM077265.1:21759720-21809720 GCA_039654775.1 Spinibarbus caldwelli | reverse complement strand
AAGTGAAAACGGGTCCCAAAGACCAGAACACCATACAAGGGTTAAAACATTGTTATGATGTGTGTAGATAATTTTGAGGTAAACTAGCCCTTTTAAACATGATGCTCAAGATGTGAGATGATTTAAAAAAAAAAAAAAAAAAAAAAACATTATTGATTTATTTTGTTCAATAAATTTAATTGAAAATATTTGAAAAATACTATATTTTGTCTCAATTCTCAAATATATTGTCTCAATATATTGCCACTGGTAATGCAGTGTATTTACATTTAATTGCAAATGAATTGTAAATAGCAAACAAAATTAAGAAAATTTGAGTTCTAGCTGCCTGATTAAAAGCTGCCTGTTATTTTTCTGTCAGTTAAATGTGTAGCATGTTAATTGATCTCTTTAATAATGCGACAACTATAAATGTGTGTAAATGATTTTTGAGTGAACTATCCCTTTACACGTGATGCTCACGATGTGAGATGATGAAAAACATTATTCGTTTATTTGAAGAAATGTCTTCTAGACAGTCTGACCAAATAATTAGTCAAGAAGATTCAAATGTTCAAATTCACAGTTTACTTCCAAGCTTTGCAAAAATATTATTCTGTGTATACATTTTAGCAAATGTAGTAGGTCATCTTGGTATTTTATGCATACAGATAATCTGCATACTGTATTGCAGAAACAGAATATGTTAGTGTTATCCTAAACATAACCTTGCATGCATGTTTTTGTGTGTAAGTTGATGTGTGTTGAAGACGTGTGACAGACAGACATTATGTTCGCTCCTCATTAATGGCTCAAGATAAAAAATCTAAACACTTCGAAATCACACGCACAAAGACAATGTCTATTATGTTTCATGTCAGTGCGCATATGTCTTTGCGTTGTCACTGAGATCTCAAACAGATAAACTCCCTTTTCCCTGTGGGATTGTGGGATAACACAGGCAGCCAATTTCCAGCCCTTGATTTAATTGATAAATCCTCAGTGACAAGACAGAATAAAAGAGCCCTATTTGCTTTGATACATATAAATAGGAAATTAAGCAGCAGTATTGTCAGGGTTAATTAGTCGACAGTGAGGCGGGATGTCTGGCCTGTTTGACATACTGAAATTCCAGTAAGCCACACACACACACACACACACACACACACACACACACACACACACACACACTAGGGAGTAGTTACTCTAATGGCTAATCTCTCTTCTGCTGTTCTTGTCTCTAAAATAGAGTAATTCTTCTCACTTGTTTGATTACAGCACAAAATCATTTGGTGTGACTTTATTTCATAAATAGTAACAATCACAATGTGTATGTACACTGATGAGGTGGGACATTTTTATTTTTTTTCTCCTCTACAGTTGTCACTAGCAAGGAGAAAGGCGATGACAGTTGTAGGCTGTTGGGGGCCCACAGTGATTTCAACCACATCGCCCTAACATATACACTAATCCGTGCATATTTCCATGCACATGAATATTTCATTAAAAAAACTCGACTTCTTTGTGGTGACATATGCTCGACTTCAACAATCATGTACTGCACTTAAACTCTGCCTCCTTCTTACAATCTATTGCAAGCCCACATTCAGATCTACCTCCATCCAATTAATAACAGATGTCTGGCCCAAGGTTATTTTTATTTTTTATTTTTTACACATATAAATTTTAAACAAATCAGCTAACATCATTTAAAGGGTTGCTCCACCCCAAAATGAAAATTTTGTAATTAATCACTTACCCCCATGTCGTTCCAAACCTGTAAAAGCTTCGTTCATCTTCGGAACACAATTTAAGATATTTTGGATGAAAACCAGGAGGCTTATGACTGTCCCATTGACTACCAAGTAATTAACACTGTCAAGGCACAGAAAAGTATGAAAAGCATCGTCAGGATAGTCCATCTGCCATCAGTGGTTCAATGGGAATTTTATGATGCAACGAGAATCCTTTTTATACACAAAGAAAATAAAAATAACAATGTTTTTTCAACAATTCGTCTCCTCTCTGTCTGTTCGGGTCTCCGTAGCGCCATTTTGAACATTATTCACTGAACGCAAACTGCGTGCGCTCTTCTGTATCAGCCGTAACACAAGGATACGCTATTTTTGTTCAAATCAAAGCGTAAATGCATGTAGAATACATATCATTGTGTTGCGGCTGATACAGAAGAACGTACGCAGTTTGCGTTCAGTGAATAATATCCAAAATGGCGCTACAGAGACCCGAAGAGACAGAGAGGAGACGAATTGTTGAATAAAGTCGTTATTTTTATTTTCTTTGATGATCTTGAGATTAAACTTTCTTAGAACAACATTCTCAAAATGTCCATAAATGTTCTGAGAAACCTTTTTGTAGCTTTTAAATAACGTTGTAATCACAACAAGACACAACTAGACATTTTAATGGCTTTTAGAAAATTAAAAATAAAAGTTCAGATAACATTTTAGGTAAAACATATCATAAGTAGAATGTTGTAAGAAATTTGTTTGTAATGTTTAAATAATGTGATAATCACAACAAGAAAACTGGATATTTCAATGTTTTTTTTTTATTTTATTTTTATATTTGTTGTTAATAGCATACAAAATTAACATAATTCTAATTAAAATTAATAACGTAGCATGAAAAAGCAATTTATATTTTTATTTTTATTTTATTTTCTGTCAGTTGACAGCTGACCCACAAATTTCAACAGTATAACAAATTTCAATATATATATATATTCTTTAAAATCCGGTTGGATGAGCTATGTTAAAAGCAGCTGTACATGCATGTAATGGCATGTTAATTAATCTTCTCTTTATTAATGTGACAATTCTAAACATCTATACTGTCAATCTATTTAATTAGGCCTATTTACTAGGCAGATTAATTGTGTATTGTGATTACTGTGATTAATAACAGCTCTTGCTTAATCCTTTAAAACAGAAAAAGCGGAAAGATTTTAGGTTTACCTTTTTTCTCCCCCCCCCAAAGGTTCCATGGATGCTAAAGATGCACAGTGTAATTCTATTCAATACTATCTGAATAACTTGTCACTTGCATTCCTTTTTATCTTTGTACTCAATTTACTGTAGTGTACATCAAGAAACTGAAACTTTGATGCATTTAAGTGTTTGTACAGGAAGTCCACAGTATGAAACTCTCATTAAACACACAGTGACATTGAGTGGAGGACTATGAGTCTAACTGCAGAATCACCCAATCTAACGCTAGCGCTCGAATGATTCCCTTGACATTGAACTCGCACTTGTTACCACCATGTGAGCAGAAATGACAGAGAAAGAGAGAGAGGACGTGAGGGAGAGCCGTAAGTCATTACCCGCTGGAAATAGCGCACCATTGAAAAGATAAGCGCAACAATGACTTCCCATCCCATGATACATCTCAAGACTTGCCATGTTATTTCCACCCTCTTATATATGGTTCCTCTTATTGAATTTAGCGCTGGATAAATAGAGCAGGATGGTCAGACCTGCTCACAGGGGTTCCGTCACATTATCTCACGCTCAACTGATAACATCCAGGACTGTGTGTGTGTGTGTGTGTGTGTGCACGCGGATGTGTGCGTTTTTAGAGAGAACTGTTTTAACTTCACTAGGTAGTGCGGCTCAGGATTGCGCACTGGCACCTACACTGGCACCCTGTCCATCACAGTATAGACTTGGGGGTCTTTAAAAAAGGTCTTTTGACTTGAGCCAGTAAGTAAACTCCCTCCAGAAAACCTATGAACGAAGAGCGATTGATTGTGGAAGATGAGAAATACTGGCTATAATATGACAAATCCCTCAAGTTCCACAAGGAAAACAAAACATTTGTTTGGTTGGTTGTTTTTCGCTTTTCATTTGTTTGTTTGTTTTTATTTATTTTAATTTCATTTTGGAATCTAACACAGGCATCAGATAAACAACATAATTGAATATAAACATTCTACAAGAAAAAAACTTTGTTTGTTTGTTCATTTGTTTGTTGTGCATTTTGGGATGTAGAACAGACAGATAAAAGATATAATTAAATACAAAGGAAAATCAAAAACAAAACATTTATTTTTGTTTGTTTGGTTTCATTTCATTTCATTTTGGAATCTAGCACAGACATCAGATGAAAAACTTAAACTCTATAAACACTCCACATGAACAAATAAAAAGAAAACTATTATTCCCTATCTGTCGGTCACTACGAGTTATGTCGTGACGACATAGGGGATTTACTTGGAAGCCCCAATCATCTCTGACTTTAAGAGAAAACGCCAATGAATATTGTTTAGTGGATTTTGCATACCTGAGCCACTCCCTGCCCTCACGGGTATAAATAGGCGGCAGGTGCATCCACTCATTAGATTTTTGCTTCGGAGCCGAGTGGATGAACGTGTTGATCTCCACAAAGCCTTTTATCATCTGTCTGGAAGCTGTTCTGGTTGGCGTTACGGTGCGAACAGCAGTGTCCCTGTCTGCAGCGATTCCCCTGGGCACTTCAACTAAAAGAGCAGATTTCCTAAAAGAGCAAATCACGGTCGGATCGCGTATTTTTAAAGACGCCGTTCCGGCCGTGTCCTCTTGGTTGCGGTCATTTCCTATCTTCCGTCGACAGCCACGATTGTGGTCTTCAGTGTCTGGGCATCCAGCACACTGAAGCTGCAATCGTGGATGGTTTATGCGCTCGTTTTGAGCGTGTAACCATGGCAGCGCTGGGATCGCGCCTCTCTCTCCTCACGGGGATGGGAGAGGCTCCCTCTGTCACTACCCGTGCTGGCTTCTCTGCTACAAGCAGAGAACCATCGGCTAGTGCTCTGGGCGATCTGAGGGTTACAGTGAGAGCCTTTCCGCTGGGCCAGTCCCCACGGACTTTTCACTCCTCCCGCAGCAGCTGTTCTGTGCGGCTCCCCAGTGATTCTGCTATGCCGTCTTACGCCGTGCTCAGCGTTTCATTCGGCGCGCCGATAGAGGATCAGATGTCGATAGCAGCATCGGGGGATGGGTAATCGTCCTCTGAGGATGAAGATTCGGCGGGGCTGCCCCCCTCGGGTGTCGCGGCCGCCGCCGAATCGGACCCAGAGTTGATGGCCGTGCTTTCCCGGGCCGCCTCAAGCATCGGGCTGGAGGTGTGCACACCTCTCAGTCCCGAGTCCTCGCGGCGAGATGATTGCCTCCTCGGCACGGGCCGTGGCTCGCGACCACGCCCTGCCCTGGTCCCTTTCTTCCCGAAAGCGCACGAGGAGCTGATGAAGTTGTCTACGGCCCCTTTTTACGGCCAGAAGCGGCTCGTTTGTCTCCCCCATCCTCGCTACCCTCGATGGCGGGGCGGCTAGGGGGTACGTTGACATTCCCTAGGTGGAGAGTGCGGTTACGGTGCACCTGTGTCTGCAAAACGCCGCCACTTGGCGGAATCGTCCTCGTCTCCCATCCAAAGCCTGTAAGCTGATGGCCGCTCTCGCGGCCAAAGCTTACAGCGCTGCGGGCCAAGCTGCCTCTGCTCAGCATGCCATGGCTATCCTGCGAGTACACCAAGCCAAGGCATTAAAATGCACGAGGGTAGTACCAACCCCAAGTTGAAGCAGGAACTGTGCTCGGCGACTGACCGTGCCCTACGGGCGACGGAAGTCACAGCGCAGTCCCTCGGGAAGGCGATGTCCACACTTGTGGTCCAAGAGCGCCATCTATGGTTCAACCCTGCTGAGATGAGCGATGTTGACAAAGTGCGCTTTCTCGGCAGTACAGAGGCAGACCGAGGCCATCCAACACATCTTGCCCCGGCGTGATGCATTATCTGCCACCGTTCCGCCACAGGGCAAGCCCCGGTCTGCTTGTCGCTGTGGGCGCCCTCCTGTGTCCCCCAGAGCCGCTCCGCCCCGTGCTGAGGTAACACCTAGGCCGGCGCATTGAGCCTCTCTCAGGAGCACAGCGCCCCCCGTGTCCCAGCCGGCCCCTAAATCGTCCAGGAAGGCGACAAAGCGGCCCTGACACAGGCAACCCGGAGATGTGGGAAGCTGCTCTTTCTTGGGAGATGGCGAGGACAGCGCCGCTCCTTCCCCCGGAGGAGGGCCGGGTGGGGAATCTTCTGTTTCTGTTCGGCATACTGTTTGTCAAAGAAAGAGCAATTTCCTTTTCCTCCGGGTCCCCAGGCTCGCGGGTCGACAATGAGCGACGCGATGCCTCCTCACTCTCACCCACGAGCCCCCCCCCCTTTTTTGCCAGTAGCCAAGAAGTTGCGGTTGGGAGACCCAATACCTCTCCACGCATCTCTGGCCAGTCCCTCCGGGGATGCGGGGAGTTCTGCTGTGATCGGTCAGAACGCAATACCTTCTGGGTTATCCAGCTCAACTCCCCTCCGCTGCACCACCGCGGGTATGTCGATTGTCCCTTTGGTGCCACTCGCACGGAGTTTGGGGGCATGGCTTGCGCTGCCCAACCCGTCCCGCTGGCTCATTCACACAATCCAACTCGGCTATGCGATTCAGTTCGCCAGTCAACATCCCAAGTTCAGCGGCGTTCTCGAGACTTCGGTGGCAGACCGAGACACACCTGTCTTGTGTGAGGGGATTGCTGTCCTCCTGGCAAAGGATGCAATTGAGCCAGTCCCCTTTACAGCCCCTACCTCATCATACCCAAGAAAGGCGGTGGCCTTTGGCCAATCCTGGATGCATCTAGCCCCAGGATTGGTTTGCAGCGGTCGACCTGAAGGACGCTTACTTTTATGTCTTGATATGCCCTCAACACAGGTCGTTTCTACGGTTTGCGCTCGAGGGTCAGGCAGGGAAGTACAGTGTTCTCCCCTTCTGGCTGTTCCTGTCCCCCCGTGTCTTTACGAAGGTCACGGAGGGCACCCTTGCCCCGCTATGGGAAGTGGGCATCAGGATCCTCAACTATCTCGAGCATGGCCCGCGTGCAAGAACAGTTGTGTGATGACAGGGACCCAGTGCTCCGGCACTTAGCCAGCTGGGGCTTCAGGTCAACTGGGAAAAGAGCAAGCTTTCCCTCATGCAGAGAATCTCTTTTCTCGGTGTGGAGTTAGACTCGGTGAGTAGGATGGCACGTCTCACTAATGAGCATGCCCAGTCCGTGCTGAACTGCCTGAGTTCCTTCAGAGGCAGGACGGAGGTACCACTGAAACACTTTTCAGAGGCTCCTGGGGCATATGGCATCCATAGCCACAGTCTCGCCGCTCGGATTGCTTCATATAAGACCACTTCAGCACTGGTTACACTCCCGAGTCCTGAGATGGGCATGGCGCCGTGGTACAGTTCGCGTGACCGTCACGCCAACGTGTTACTGCTCATGCAGCCCCTGGATGGACCTTGTCTTTCTACGGGTCGGGGTGCCCTTAGAACAAGTGTCGGCATGTCGTTGTCACGATGGATGACTCCAGTGTGGGCTGGTGCGCTACATGCAACCGGCAGGGCCTCGACTGCTTTGGCACATCAACTGCCTCGAGTTGCTGGCAGTGCTACTAGCCTTCCGGCGGTCCGGCCGCTGCTGCTTGGCTAGCACGTGTTGGTCCACATGGTCAACACTGCAACTGTTTCTTAGATCAACTTGCAGGGTTGTCTACGATCACGTCGCATGTTGCAACTCGCCCGCCATCTCCTCCTCAGACGTGAGTCAGACGTGGTGCAAGTCACTGCGCACCGTCCATATCCTGGGGGAGCTCAATCGTGCGGCCGAGTTGTTCTCACGACAGCCCACGTTCCCCATGAAATGGCGACTCCATCCCGAGACGATCCAGCTGTTCTGGAGTCGATTCGATGGAGCTCAGGTAAGCCTGTTGTCTTCCTCGAGTCCTCCTGCAGCCAGTTGTATGACTCTCTGACCGAGGGCCCTCGGCTTGGACACACTGGCGCACAGATGGCCTTGGTCTTCACACAGGCATGCGTTCCCCAGTGAGCCTTCTCGCACAAACACTGTGCAAGGTCAGCGAGGACGAGGAACAGGTCCTGCCGGTTGCGTCTCTTTGGCCCACCCGGAACTGGCTTTCGGAACTCACGCTCCTCGTGACAGCCCCTCCTGGCGCATCCCTCTGAGGAAGGATCTCCTTTCTCAGGGGCCCGGCACCATGCGGCACCTGCGTCCACTTCTTGGAGCCTCCAGGTGTGGCTCCTGGACGAGACGCGGCAGACTCCCTCTACGAGGCAAGCCTACGCCCTGTATGAATTCTGTTCGGAAACTGGTGTTCTTCTCGCTGAGAAGACCCCCGAACATGCACAATTGGAGTAGTGCTTTCTGTCCTGCAAGCAGGGTTGGAGCGTAGGCTGTCACCCTCCATCTTGGAAGTGTATGTGGCTGCTATCGCAGCACATCACGATGCAGTGGACGGCCGATTCCTGGGAAACCACGATCTCATCGTGAGGTCTCTGAGGGGTGCCAGGGGGTTATATCCTCCTAAGCCACCCCCGGTGCCCTCCTGGGATCTCTCTGTTGTCCGGGCTGGACTAGAGAGGGGTCTCTCTGAGCCGCTGGGTTCAGTCGAACTTAAATTCCTGTCTGCTAGAAGACAGAGCTCCTGATCGCGCTCTCATCCATCAAGAGGGTCGGGGACCTCCTAGCATTTTCGGCGAGCGAAGAGTGCCTTGTGTTCGGGCCGGCCTACTCTCACGTTGTCCTGAGACCCCGGCCTGGATACGTGCCCAAGGTTCCCACCACGCTTTTCGCAATCAGGTGGTGAACCTGCAAGCACTGCCCTGGGAGGAGGCAGATCCAGCCTTGGCGTTGCTGTGTCCCGTAAGAGCATTGTGCATATACGTGGGCCGCACCCCGGAACTTCAGAAGCTCTGAGCAGCTCTCTGTCTGTTATGGAGGTCAGCGGAAAAGGTAGGCTGTCTCCAAGCAGAGGTTGGCCCACTGGACAGTGGATGCCATCGCCTTGACGTACCAATCCCAAGACGACCCGTGTCCCCTGGGGGTGAGGGCTCACTTCACACAGAGTGTTGCCTCCCCCTATGCGCTGGTGCACGGCGCCTCTCTGGCAGACATCTGTAGAGCTGCGGGCTGGGCGACACCGAACACCTTCGTGAGATTCTACAGTCTCCGCGCTGAGCCAGTTTCTTCCCGTGTGTTGGGTAACAGGTAAGTGGTGGGAAGAGCTGGCCGGTGACAAGCTTGCTGCGCCATTCCCCCTCACACGGAATACGAGCACCTTTTTCCTCCTCCAGTTCAGTTCCCCGGACGGCGAACCCTGGTAGAGTTCCTCCAGCACCCCCGGCAGTCAGACTGGGTGGAGCAGTCTGACGCCAGGCCCAGTACTGGTGTTAGCTCGCCCGGGTCTCCGGTCATCCCCTATACTGGGCTAGGTGTCCGTATGGCTTGATTCCCTTCGGGTAATCCCATTGTGTATTCTTCCAAGGTAAGGTTTCCCTCACAGTAAACCCGTGTCTTCCCTTGACAGAGCCTCTGTCAGGCCCTGCTGGCAGCTCTCCTCCCTACCCCTAGGTAGGATCTGCCCCAGGGTCCAGTCGTATGTAGTACTGCCCCAGGCCTGGGTCAGTCCATATCAGTGTCTCCACATGTTGCCTCCCTTCGGGCAGGATGTGGCCTCCGTAGCGCCCTTCTCCAGAAGGCTCACTTCCCCGTCGTTACTGCCAAGCTGTAACAACAAATAGGAAAGACCTGAAGCAAATCTTTCATTGAAGGTCGAAATCCCTTCTGTTGAGAATTTCTGTGAGGAAAGGAACAGCTGCTTGGCTATCTCCAGGAGCGATGTACTCACCTGTGGTCCCTGCGTGGTGCCAAGGTCAGCGAATTTGCGCTGGGGTGGTGGGAAGCTTACAACCTTTGCATAGCATTTGTCTGACATGCGATTGCTTGCCAACATTTGCTATGCTATATGGTTGTGACGGGGTTCAGCTTGTGGTGCTTTCCATAGGACCCCTATGTCGTCACGACATAACTCGTAGTGACCGACAGATAGGGAACATCTCGGTTACGTACGTAACCCTGTTCACCGATGGAGGGAATGGAGACGTTATGTCCCCATGCCACAATCTTGAACCATCGCTGGTTGCCAGGGACTCGTTCTCGGCTCCTCAGCGTAAAACCTAATGAGTGGATGCACCTGCCGCCTATTTATACCTGAGGGCAGGGAGTGGCTCAGGTATGCAAAATCTACTAGCCAATATTCATTGGAGTTTTCTCTTAAAGTCAGAGATGACTGGGGCTTCCAAGTAAATCCCCCATGTCGTAACGACATAACGTCTCTGTTCCCTCCATCAGGGAACGAGGGTTACGTACATAACCGAGATGTTTGTTTGTTGTGCATTTTGGAATCTAGAACAGACAAATAAAAGAATAAATTAAATATAATTCAATTCAATTCAATTCAATTCAAGTTTATTTGTATAGCGCTTTTCACGATACAAATCATTACAACGCGTTATACAGAAAAGTACGTTTCTACAATATATTTAGTAGTAGCTTATCTTTGGTGACTATGTCCGTTAATGTACATATGGCAGAAATGTACAGAAAAATCAATTAAAGACATAATCAAACAGACGATGAACACTATTAACAGCAATTATTATATGTTGAAATCAAACTTATAGCAATATTTGGTAGTTCTGTATGTTGTTTCAGGGTTGGTATCGTCTGAGGTCCTCTGAGGGGTTGGCATCATCTCTTCTCAGGTGTTCTGGATCCAGACTGAAGCTTGTGTAAATCCTAGTTACGGCAGAAACAGAGAAACAAATAGAGACATAAATAGCGTAGCTGCTGTTCCAACCAAGCAAAATAGATTTGTTTAACCCAGGCTAAAGAATAATAATGTGCATTTGATCAGATATAACTGTGGTACAAGATTATGAGTTGCGTTATGTGAATGCTTGGCCAAAGAGATGTGTCTTTAATCTAGATTTAAACAGAGAGAGTGTGTCTGAACACCGAATGTTATCAGGAAGGCTATTCCAGAGTTTGGGAGACAAATGTGAAAAGCTCTACCTCCTTTAGTGGACTTTGCTATCCTAGGTACTACCAAAAGTCCAGAGTTTTGCGACCTTAGGGAGCGTGATGGATTGTAGCGTGGTAGAAGACTAGTTAGGTATGCAGGAGCTAAACCATTAAGGGCCTTATAGGTAAGTAATAATATTTTGTAAATGATGCGGAACTTAATAGGTAGCCAGTGCAGAGACTGTAAAATTGGGGTAATATGATCATATTTTCTTGACCAAGTAAGGACTCTAGCCGCTGCATTTTGGACTACCTGTAGCTTGTTTATTGAAGATGCAGCACAACCAGCTGGGAGTGCATTACAATAGTCCAGTCTAGAGGTCATGAATGCATGAACTAGCTTTTCTGCATCAGAAACAGGTAACGTTTTGAAGCTTGGCAATGTTTCTAAGATGGAAGAATACTGTTTTTGTAACATGGGAAATATGATTTTCAAAAAACAAGTTGCTGTCTAATATAACACCCAGATTTACAAGAAAAAAATAAGAAAGCAAAACACTTATTTGTTTGTTTTGTTTGTTCATTCATTTGTTCATTCATTTATTTGTCCATTTGTTTGTTGTGCATTTTGGAATCTAGAACAGACAGATAAAAGACAAAATATTAAATATAAACATTTAACAAGAAAGAAAAATCTTTGTTTGTTTTTTGTTTGTTCATTTGTTCGTTTGTTCATTCATTTTTTTCTGTCGATATTTTTTTTTAATCTAGAACAGACAAATAATAGACAAAATTAAATATATAAACGATCCACAAGAAAAAAAAGAAAACAAAACATTTATTTGTTTGTTTGTTTTGTTTGTTCATTCATTTGTTTGATGTGCATTTTTGGATCTAGGAAAGACAGATACAAGACTATTTAAATATAAACATTCCACAAGGAATATCAAAAACAAAACCTTTTTGTTTGTTTGTTTTCATTTCATTTTGGAATCTAGCTATCATATAAACAACATATTTAAATATAAACACTCCACAAGAAAAAAAAAATGAAAAGAAAATATTGTTTCTTTGTTTATTTGTTTGTTTGTTGTGCATTTTGGGATCTAGAACAGACAGACAAGAGACACAATTAAATATAAACATTTCAGAAGGAAAATCAAAAACAAAACTTTGTTTGAAATTGAATTTTTTTTTTTAAAATGTCGTTTGTTTGTTTGTTGATATATTAATTGCAATTTGGAATATAAGAATATAAGAATATAAAATGGCAATAATATAATAATAAAGAAGAAGGAAAAAAAAAAACACTCTAAAAACAGCCAGAAAACCCCAGAACTTAGCTTTTGAACCCATATAGCAACACACTGGCAGCCAAAACACTGAAATTAGCTGGAATTTTCCACAGGCAAATATCACTCACATTTTCTTCAAAAGATGCAAACATATAAATAATTCATTGTAATTATTCAGAACATTATCATATCATAATATATCATAATTGTTTTTAATTGCTCTAGTTAAACATCTCCTGGCTACTCCTCAATCACAATGTATTTTCAGTGATTACATTTTACACAACAACAAATAAAATGCATTTTCTCTCCTTTGCTGTCTGCATTTAAGAACCAGCAGACGAAAAAGGAGAGATTTCCCGTCAGAACTTCTGGTGATCACTACGTTTGATTAAAACGAAATCTTTAATTGTATGCTAATGTATGTATAAGGGTAGAATTGATTTGGGAGTGGAAGGGATGTGATGTAAATGGGAAAAGAGAGGGAAATGTGACCTATTGAAGAGACACTCGATCCTGTGTCACTTTACGACCAGACCTCATCACTTAGTGCCTTGTGATAACCTCATACAACCATCTCTTTAATTTAAAGTCAGCTGCAGACACGGCCTGGCCCACAGCCGTAACCAGCTACAGCCTCAGAAATATGTAAAGCCTGTTATAACAGCAATTATAAAGATAAAAGCTGCTTTCTGGTTGGCGTATGTCAGCCCAAAATTTTGTCCATATTGATACTCATGTATATTTTACATTTTTAACCCTTGTAGACATGGTCTAAAATGATCAATCTGCCAATAGCAAGTGCTTTTAGAAAATTTGTTGACCGTAACTATTTCTCAGCACCATAGAACTGTATTTTGCTTATTATTATTATTATTATTATTATTATTATTATTATTATTATATGTTTGTCACCTCATACCAAAAATAAATGAAAACTAAAACATATTTATTATTATTATTATTATTATTATTATTATTATTATTATTATTATTATTATTAGTTTGTTACTTCATACAAAAAATAAAATAAAATAAAATAAAATATAAAATAAAATATTTATTTATTTTTGCTTGTTCTATCACACATATCAGATAATACACAAACTTAAATAAAAAAGGACAAAATATAATAGAGGAAAATAAAATTAGCACACACTCTCACGCCTAGTTTCGTTTGACATTCAGACCGGGTGTGTAGAATTAAACCGTACAATATTCAACCTGGTAGAAATATCCTGTAGTAACTGATGATAAAGTCTGCCTTCATCCTCAAGCTTTACTGTACTCATGCAGAAGTGAAATGCAGCGGGTTATTTGAGTGTTTCTGCAACGTTAGCTTAACGCTAGTGTGTGCTGATGTGAATTGACAGCTCACACACCCCTCACACTAGTGTGAGTTTCACCACCATTATTGGGAATGATGGAGCAGATTAAATGCGCAATTCCCTCAGAGCCGGTGCGGAATCCATCTGCATCTCTGCTTAATTGATATGCTAATAGTTTTTGCTAATTAATGGAATCGTTAAATTACAAGATGTCTTAATTTTTGATTGCCAGCTATGGATTAAGACAACATTTATGATAGGAGATAATTAATTGCCGCTGTGTTTACAGAGATAGTATAGAGCGGCTCGTTGGGAAAGTAAAAGTTTGTTGTAGGCTACGTGTATGCTAATGCAACTGTCTGTACCATCTCTGTACAACATAGATTTAGCATCCAAGTTACACCCTTTTGTGTTTTTGGGACACCTAGACATCATCATTGTACCTTAAATATGTCTGTAAAACATGTTTGAGAGATTTCGGAAACAGTGATACTATTTTGTATTTATTTCCTCTTGTTCTCGCGGAGACTCTGAATTACACGCGGTCTTTGATCTGTGCTCTAATTAGTTCCTTTCCCCCTAAAGTATTTCATATTGTATTTTCATTAATAACAAAACAAAAAAAAAAAAAAGGAAGCATGTTTGCTCTACGCCTTTTGTCAGCATTTTTCTGAAAGTGAAGTTCTCAAAAATACATTTTAATACAGTAAAATGATAACTTATGTAAAACTATGACTGCGACCCCCTTTTCGTCTGCTTTACTAGAGCTCAACTCCAAACTAATTCCAAAGTGCTCTATATTCCAAATCTCTCTCTTTCTATCTTAGCAATGCATATTACTAATCAAAAATTAAGTTTTGATATATTTACGGTAGGAAATTTACAAAATATCTTTATGGATCATGATCTTTACTTAATATCCTAATGATTTTGGCATAAAAGAAAAATTTTTCATTTTGACCCATACAATGCATTTTTGGCTATTGCTACAAATATACCCGTAAGGTTTTGAGGTCCAGGGTCACAAATGTTCTATATTAGCATGAATATAGGCAGTATGGAATTCAGACACTACTACATCCACCATGTTGTCACTGTCATGTGACCTACCAGCATCAGTTGCGTTGCTTCGCTGCCATTCACAAATCCTCTCCAGTGGCCTCGTGGGATAGTAAAGTGTCCATCTAGCCATAAGTAGTAGGTCATCCGGGTACTTAGGAACTAAACTAGCAGGATAGTGGGCCTCCAGGAGCAGGGTTGAAATTGTATGCTATATAGTATGGAGGCTATATAGGCATATTCAGATACGGCAATAGATATAATTCAAGTCATGCCAGTCACAGGTGTGCATATATTGGATATTTTATAATTGCTTGAACAAACCCCTATCCTTAAATACTAAACTTTGATGTGAAACCTCTTTGATATTGTTTGTGTTAAGGATATGAAGAAGCAATTTGACTTAAAATTTCCATCTACAGAATAATAAAAGTGGCAAAAACACTACGGACTGCATTCACGGAGGGAGCCAAGTGTCTTGTCCAAATCTCTGGGCTCTTTTAATTCTTTCTGGTAAATAAGCAGCTTGGGACACCCAGAACACCCTAGCAATGTCAGTACATTCACAACACCTTAGCATTGTGGTGGTACCACCAAGGACTGTTAAAGGCATGTCAGTATATTCAGTGCCATCTTGGTGATGCCTGCAAGCAATCAATTTCTATATGCAACTAGTTCTGGCTTGAGAAAGCCACCAACAGGATTAAAGGGGAGGGCAGGGCAGGCTAACAAGGAGTCACCATTACACCTTATGAGGCCTGGGAATGGTTGCCCTCTGTTACAATCACACACCAAAAACTCACTCCCATCCGGGTCATGGCACCAATGCAACCGGTTCCGCTCAGCCAGCAAGAAGGGCTTGGACCAGCAACAGTCAGCATGGGAGGTAGATGCACTAACAATAACTCTAAAGACTAGTGCTTCTCTTGAAGACAGAGGACCGAGATGTACCTGCATTGTACAAGCTGGCCTCTGTTACACACCCTCCTAAACCTCACTCCCATCTGGGTCATGGCACCAATTCAATCGGTTCCGCTCAGTCTGCTCCAAATAGGGCTTGAACCAGCAACAGTCAGCATGGGAGGCAGATGCACTAACAATGCCACTAAAGATTAGTGCACCTCTTGAGGCCAGGAGAGAGAGGTGTACCTGCACTGCTTGTACCAGCTGGCCTCCATTACATATCTTGCATACTTGTAGAGCACCTCTTTACTTGAATCGCAAAAGACCAGAATCTCCAAAACCATATGTCAAGATTACATTTAAATAAGATATAGTAAATCAGCAGTGGTATCAATCAACAGTGCAAATCATGATAAATTCATGCAGGTGTAGTTAATAATGCACATGCACATTTTTGGAGTAAACCAACTATCTTGGTTCTTGTAAATGACTTCCAAGTTGGTACTTCCACTCCTACAGCCGTGACAGCTTCTCCCATACATTTCCAATGGTTTCCTCCACTTAATACTGTCTTTGGTATCACTCACAAGTTAAGAAAAAGTGACTATATCGATTCTCTTCTTCTTTTTGCTTTAACGAAGCATGGATATATTTAGTATAATTTGACTTTGAATTGTAATTTTCTGTTTTCCATTCTCAAAGCGTTTCTTTAAAATAAAGTGTCTCAAGACAGCAGTCACAGAAACAAGAGAAGAGACGCTCTAAATGTAGACAGAGCCTAATATGAGAGAACCTTCATTCTGACAGTGATGCTCTATGCAAAACCCTGTCATTAGAGCTCTTCAATTAGATCACTGTCTCCCTCCCATCCAAGTGTTCAGCGGTGCACCAGAGAGCAGTGAAACTTTAGGATCTTGGGGGGGGGCAGTGATGTGCTGGTGAGAGGTGGGCTGGGGGGGCATTTGCAGAACATGACAGCAGCGGTTTGAGATAAGCCCCGCTGTCAGCCGATACAGGCACCAAACCCCCCCGCCCGATTTCCGGCACCCCCCTACTGATAACAATTAGATGTAATTGGACAGTCCGGTGAAGCTGAACAATTTGACTACAGGCGTGGGGTTCAGGCTCTCTTAAGACCGCTGCAGAGGGAGATGACAACTGATTGGACGAAGATGACGATTAGTTAGACACTCTGGTGAAGGGTCCACTCTCGCTTTCACATAGGAGATTTACCATCAAAAGGCTGTCACTGATTTGACTATCCTGGCACACCAACTGCACTGCAGAGCGCGCTACCTTTACCTACCTCTTCCTCCTTACTTCAGAATTACCATAATACTGATTTCCAGCAGCTATTATACTATCACTTGTGTGTCTTTACATTAGAGAAGGGTTTCTCAGACTTAACTGAAACCATTTATTTTTTGCTTTTACTCAAATGTTACAATGTTGTGATTCATTTAGTTGGTTTGGTTCAAGGCTTAGAACTCTTCATTCAAGACGTTGCTGAAATGCTGAATGGGAAATACATTTGCGGTGTTTTGCAAGTGTCTGTCACTTCTTGCTGTTGTAGCTGATAGCATAAGTAAGAATTAAACAGTATTTTAATATAAGAAAAAAAAAAAAAGCTGTAACTGAAGACCAGCTGTCCTCCCAACTAAGCCAGCTGACCATAAGCTTGGCAACCAGTTTAAACCACTAAATCAGCTTAGGCTAAGATGTTTTCTTTTTTCAGCAGGATTGACATGATTACATGATTTAGGCTAACTCATATGATAGCTTAGTAGTTGCTAATGATTAGTATGCTAACTGAAAACACCACGACTGCATACGAAATCGCGTATTCACTGAGTAATTACTTATAATTATTTTTTTTTTGTGACCACAAAAAATGTATGTTCTATAAATTATGGACGTGTGTAGTATGTAAATAATCCGGACGCACTGCATTTACTATGTTGTCATAATGACTTATAAGCCTTGTCGCATCGCTTTGCTCAAATCCTTTCCTGTGGCTTCAATGAATAGTAAAAATATCCATCAGATGCGAACTTCAGAATCTTGTTAAAAAAGTAGTAGGTCACCAGGTACTTTTTGAAAACTGTGATTTTGGACATACTACTCTTCCCAAATATTGTTTCTTGCCTACTATATAGTATGGAAGTATGTGATTTTGGATGCAGCCAAAGAAAGAAAAAAAATGTTTAATTTATTTGTTGCTTCAGAAATATCATTTGATATGTTATATGTAATTTACGTTAAAATATATTAATTAACACTTTTATGAACTGCATAAATTTGCATAACAATATCTGAGATTGCATAAATCATCAAGCAGCATTGTTGGATGTCCAATCTGGCACTGAACAGAATAAACAAAACTCTTCTTTCAGCAGAATTGCTTCAGGGTTCAAAGGGCATTGGGGTTTTAGGTGGGACAACATAGTCTCGTAAGGATTTTCAGTAACACCTTTCTTAAAGCCTTTATGGATATTACACTATAAAGGGTTATTGAAGGATATAATTCATTATAATAATTCATAATGTACGTTGTAATACATTATGTCTTATCATAAATAATTATAACCGAATTTAAAATGCATAGTGTAACAATGAATTGATAAGTGTTATAATGTATTAATTGTGGCTACAATTATTCATGAGATTGTAAAATGCATTATAAGGTGCATTACAAGAAACTACTTTTATAATGCGTTATACATAAAGGCTTTTAGTAAAGTGTTACCAGATTTTCTAGTAAAGACAACAGTTTGTAAGAATTTTAAATTGTTTTAAATCGGCATTATTCAAATTTGTATAACCTCTTTTGTACATTTCCATAAAATATTCTCTACACACCACTGACAGGTGAAGTTAGAGATGAAGCATCATATTTTTATTATCCAAATCATACATTTTAAGACAAATCACATCGAACAAATTCATATGAAATTGAATAACTTCTAAAACAGACACGTTTTCTTGTAGGATCTGTCTAATGCTTAAGATCTGGTCTTTGGTCTCTGGGTATCACAGTTCTTATATGCATACTAGCAAAACTACCTATTTTGTAAGTGTGGGGCCTTTTTTGATAATTTAGGTCTTTGTATTATATTAACAGTATTAATACTAAAACAAAACATGTAGAAGAATGGAAAACTGTCACCCACATGAGCACCACTGCATAATGTTAACCACTAGTACACTACATTCAGGCTATTGCTATGTGGGGAAAACTGTGTGTGAGAAGCATAAACTTGAAAAATATTGTTAGAATTCAGGTATTTTTCATGTCTTGCGTCTAAAACTAGATACAGCCAAGTGTTCTTCAGGCAAAGATTTCAGCTGTAGAGGTTTATAGAAGAAAATGTTCTCTAAGTCCAAACGCGTCTCTGCAAACAAGTGCAAATGCAAGTCGCAAAATTTCACTCTGACACAAATTCCCAGGCAGAACTGTGAGACTTTCTGCTGATTTTCAAAGCAGGGCTCTGTCTGAATGTCCACAGCGAGCTCTCTTCATTTACACACATCTGGTAGCATTTTATGAATAAGCATTGGAGTTACAGCAATCGACTCATTCAGTATACATGTTTGTGAATAAACTACCCTCATAAAGTTGCCATATTAAATGCGTAGTTGAGTCAGATTAGGTTAGTTGTCTGCGTTGTGGGGGTGAAATGAATAGGTGCGGTGGGTGTTTTATTTTTCACTGTAACGACCCCTACACACACCTAAATCAGTGCTGTGGGAATGGGGCGATAATATTAGCCTAACTGCAGGGGATTAAATATAGTGATGTGACTCTGTGCTTGCCTGAGAAAAAAACGGATTTGTATTGTACTGATGACAGCTCATTAAAGCCAGTGAGAAACCTATTGAACAGTGCTCCATAACCCTAAATTATATTTAATCTAATTACACTCGGCCATAGAGCTCTCTCTCACTTCCTCTCTTAGCTGTAATCACGGGATATTTTATACAATGAGAAACTCTACACCCATTCCTTTGGTGCACAGCATAATTAAAGACGCTAATTTAACAGAGACTTTAAAACAGCATTATACATTCAAGTTAACAAAAATAGAACACTGTAATAAAATCTTCAAATAAACAAAAAAGAAAAAGGAAGAAATACTCTTAAAGTCAGCTTGAAACAGCATTCACAACTCAATTTATTTCTGTAATGTGATGTATTGGTGAACAATGGGTGTTATTTAGTGATTATTTCCAGAACCTTTATTATACTGATGTTATCCAACATTAAATTAGTTTGTTAACTATTGGCAAGATTGTAGAAAGGCTGCATTAACATTATCCAATAGTATGTGTGGCCTAATTTAGGGGTTTTCAAACTAGGATCCAAAAATGAAATAAAAGTAAATATTTTCCAGACAAATTTCTTTTGGCTGTAGTGGCGAAAATCATGGTAATTTAAAATCCAATTAATTATTTTCAGAAGTAGCTATATTTCCAGGCTTAATATTTTCATCACACAATATACATAAGTCTCTATGTGCTTTAAATTATATAACTATCTAAATTTTAGAAAGGCCTTTGTTCACAAAAGGGTCATCTAATTTGGCATAAAAAAAATGAAAATGAAAACCACCAAGGCAAACAACGAGAACGTGAACATAAAATTGAACATAAACATAAACATGAACATGAACATTAACTGTCTGCCTTAATTATAGTTCTGCACAAACAGCATGTTCTATTCAGTAAATCTGACTGAATTCAGAAACTGATTTCAGAGCATTGATCCAGACATTTGATTTCAGTTCTGTGCAGATTGCTTACCATTTGCATGTAAATCTCAGTCCTCAACATGGAAATTACATTTCATGAGAATCAAGTTTGTAGTTATTCTCAAAAATAAATTTTGACATCCTGTTAGAGAACACAATATGAAACAAAACCAAATATGAATGTATTTTAAGCAAAACATTTGACACTAAAAATACTAATTGTTATTCAATTCAATTAAAAAATAAATAAATAAATAAATAAACTTGAATTGAATTGAATTGAATTGTTAGATTTGGAATTATAAAACAATACAGTAGATATAGTACTGTAAAAAAATAAATAAATAAATAAATAAATAAAAACAATCATTTTGGTTGTGAAAAGTTCAATCATGTTCATAGTTAACATTATGAACAACATCGGACTAAACACATTCAATAAAATCACCAAAACACCAGCTGATTAAAAGAGATTGAGCAAAATTGTGCAGTTATTTTTGAGAAAGATGAAACTAACTTTGATATTTAACTAGAGCAATGACATTCAGCCATTTTTCAGTGTGGCTTAAGTGGGCTCTGAAAAAACTGGAGCGGTTAGGTGAGTTTGGGATGAGAAAGACATAAAATGTATCTAAACTCCAGAAATCATGGCTTTTGTAATTGTATGACATGTGGAATGTACTACTGTCGTGATCACTGCTTAAGTCAGTAAATCACTGACATGTTGGCCTCTAGGCAAACGCGTGCCTGCAATACTGTATGCCACATCTTCAAGTTTCCACGCGTTTACTCGTGTCAATATTTTGCTTTGTGGGAAAATCTCATGAACAAGGATCCGGGTTATATTTCACCCCAAAATCAAATTCCCATAACTGTTACAGTATTTAAATCAGCAACAGCAACAAATACATTGCAATTATATATAAATTTTACATTTATATTTAATTAAATAATATAAATACTTTCCTCCATTTTCCACAATTTTTTTATTTATTTTTTCAAGGTAAAATACATCCCAAGCATGTTCTTGGCAGGTTTCGTGACATTTCTCCTGATGTAGCTGTACGGCCGAAGACGCAAACATATTTGGCTCTGATATATTCTGCACAAACGTGAGCGACCAACGTTTAAAAATGCCAGCGCTGAAGCATCTCGCTGGTATAGTCTGTATATCTGCCAAACTGGTATAAATGTACTTTTTTATTTATTTTAGCCTTATCTGAGGCTTGAGTATGTTTGTCATTAGTCTCAAGGCATGAGCTAGTCTAGAGGCACAGATGGGACTTGAATTCAAAATTTATGATCTGTGTGTAGTACCCTCCTTCAGCGTGCTTATCTACAGGAAATGTTACAAGCACTTTTGTTGTTATGTCTGACAGAGTCAAACGAAGCAGTTGCCCGTGTCACCAGGGGGTTGAGCGGTACCAAAAAACACGGCTCTAATGAAGCACCTTTCTGCATGGCTGTTCGTATGCGCATCTGTGTGTGTGTGTGTGTACTGAAGATCATGTCTGAGAGAAGTAAAGTGAAGTTTGCCTTCCTCACACACAGCTGCTCCCCAGGTACGTCTGCCGATGTCCCCCAGCCCCGTGTCACTTCCCGCGTGTGCATGTGTGTTCAAGAGACACTCGTTACTAGACGCTCCTTGATGTTGCCTTCCAGTCAATAAATTAAACTTCGGCCCTTATTTTGCGTGGTGTTCCCATCGCCGGAGAGCGGTGTGCAGACCTGTTACAACACCTCAGCCCTGCGTTTTTAACTTTAATAATCTCCAGCTGTCAGGGACAACCTTCCCTGCCACTTCTGGTTAAAACTTGTCTCCTAGGCATGAAATAATTAAAGGTGCCAGGTAGAAACCGAAGCACAGCAGCGGGTAGAGGTGAGCAGAGACAGAGTCAGGGACTTTATTAGATAAATAGCCCTTGAAATGGAAAGTGTGAACAAAGATAGAAGTGCGATTTTCCAGGGCCCGCACCCTGTCCTTCTCACTGAGGGTCCCTAGGTAGTGCTAAAGGGGACAGAATGGAAGACCTTGTCTGTCAATTGCTCTGACAAGGGGAAAATATCCAGCACTTCCTCAAATGCGACCCACGCTGGATTTTTGGATAAGGGTTTCGGAAAAACTAGTAGTGCATTGCACCATTTTTGTCTTTTAATTGTTTTGTGTTTTGGACAAAGACATTGGAAAAGTCAGGAGAGGGATTTATGCCGCTGCCTTTGACAAAACTGGGTATTTTGATACTAAAACCAACAGGCAAAGGGGCAGTTGGCCACTTTAGGGGTTTTAAGTTTGGTTATTAGTCATTTGCAGATAATTCACAATTCACATCCAATGTGAATTACAATATACTTAATACAGGCATGACTTGTCTTAAGCAATCTGAGGTTAAGTGGCTTGCTCTAGGGTACAATGCTAGGAAGTGAATTTGAACCTAGGATCTTTCACTTATGGTGGCTCGATGGGTATCGCTGTCACTTTCCAGCAAGAAGGTCCCTGGTTCAAGTCCTGGCATGGGATTTGTATGTTTCCTCTGTTGGTTTGGGTTTCCTCTAGGTTTTCTGGTTCCTAACACGCAGGACATTTGAGATAGTCGGAGACACAAGTGGAGAATGGATGGATCTTTGAATTACAAGCCCAGATTTTGAATACTGTACCAGTATCTGGCCTATTAAAAGATTGACTGCAGTGGATGAAGGTAAGTCATATTACTTTCACTAAAAATAAAGCAATAAGTCACAAGCGTAGCACAAGTGAGTGTGAGTACAGTTTCAGCTTTGAGCCTATTTTTGCCGCACATAATGTGCTGAAAATGTAGTAGAAATGTATTTATCCACACAAACTCTCACAATGTAGGCTTTCATGAAGCAGTTTAAAAATAATGGAATCACCTACTAACTCGTTGTTTAAAAATTACATTAATCAGGTTTCATGGTATTTATGCACAAACAGCAGTTTCTATTCAGTAAATCTGACTGAATCCAGACAAATTCAGCAGTTTGTAGATACAGTTTAGGGTTTGATTTCAGTTAGATTAATTACCATTTGGACGTAAATCAGCCCTCAACATGGTAATTACATTTGAAAAATCTAATTTGTCATAATTCTCAAAAATAACACACTGAAGGTGTGGTCACATTTATTGTTGCTCTGCAAAATTTAAAGGGGTCCTATTATGCTTTTTCACTTTTTGAATTTTAGTCAGTGTGTAGTGTGTATGTTTGGGAATAAAAAAGATCTACAAGAACTACAACGAACGGCTCGTTTGGACTACAAAGTTGTTTTCCTGTATTTGTGACATCACAAATCGGCCCATTAGAATATCATTAACACAAATCCCGCCTCCGGAAATTCAAATGCACGTTTCAAAATCGAAACCCGGTGCGGTGTTTTTATATCACTGTATTTCTGAAGGAAACGGACTGTCTTCAGAAAATTTTGGATGTCATTTTCATTTCATCTTGCATGTAATGCCTGATAAAGCAGTGTTTGTGAGTGGAGCTCTACTTTGTGTACAGCGTTACCGGGGAAACCTCGCTCTCTCCCGCTCCAACAGCGCCTCCCGCTGGCAAATAATGTATTTGCTTTTAGTCATTCTGCTAGCTGTTCGCCAATCACAGTGCACTGGGACAGCTAACCAATCACAACTCATTTCGTTTTTCGGAAGGCGGGCCTTCATCAAACCCGGAACTAATCGAGCCGTTTGTGCCAGACTGGGGAGAATGATACTGTAATAATGTAAATTATGTGAAAAATAATGCGTTTTTCGAACCACCAAGCATGAGAGCATGTTCAAGTACACCCCTAAAACGAAATCAAGACTTTGTAAAAGAGCATAATAGGACCACTTTAATGCACGAATTCCATTCATTTCAATAGGAATTTTGGGCAATTGGGAGTTTCACACAAGGGCATAAAGGTTTCACCCTCTCCATGCAGATTTCGTTAATGTTCAATTTGGTCACGCAAATTCATCACATTGACCAACAGAAAACTGCTTGGTGAGCAGTGCTTCGTACATCGCTGCACTAGTGACAATGGAAAATGGACTTGTTTTAGCTCACGAAATTTCACTGAAAAAATTCACCGAAATTTTGTATAAATTTCACAAATGTAACTGCACTTTATTGGAAATAGTGCAATATGTGGTTAACAGAACAGCAGCAATAGTAACAATAAAAGACACTATTGAATAAATGGTAATGTTTATTATTAAGAATGATGCTTACAGATACAAAACTCACTGTCACAATGCTAGGGTTGCTAAAGGGTTCAGAGTAGTTGTTAGCATGTTGAGTATTTTGCATGGTTTCTAGTACATTGCTATACAGGTGATAGCATGTTTTGGATGGTTGCAAGATGGAAAGATTTCAGTATTGTTTTGTTAAACCTGTATGTAAAATGTAAAATATGTATGTAAAATCTAATGTATATTTCAGTCTTAAAGAAACAACAAAAAATAACGGTCGTGGACTTACAGTACTTTTAACTCAAGGCAACAGTTTACTCAAGCATAGTTCTGGTCTGGTGGCAATGAAGGGTACTTGTGCCTTACTGATAGGGCTGACAAACTCTCAAGAAAATTCATAAGTAGACCTACTTTACAATTTGGTGAGTTGGTGGCAATTTCGCAATGATTTCATACAATCTTATCTGAGGGTTAGGTTTAGGGGTTAACCTTCATGCCATTTTACATACAAATTGTATGTTTTCATATAACAGATTGTACAAAGAATCACCAACTCATCCAATACTTACAATTCTCATGGCACTGGTTTGGATGGACCTGAGAGGGTACATAAAATATAAAAGGAGTGCAAACACTGGCTTAGCAAAAGCCACTGGAAATTCTTCTGCCAAGCAATATAGTTCATTAGCCTACAGTAACGGTTTCTGTTTACCGCTGCCAAGTGCATTAGATGTGCATATAAATTCATTTTATAAATAGGCCACAACTCATAATTGGAATAAACCCTCATACAGAATGTCTTCAACGATCCATTTGTGATAGCGTGACAATCCGCAGCTAATTTCACTTTATGCTGTCAAGGTCAACAACCGAGCGATTGTTTTGACATTAGGGCTGCGGTTCCAGTACTCTTCAATAATGTTGTGACATTATTATTTAGGCTCCTCCATGAAAGTTACTCTGAGTGAAAAGCCCTCAACGTACAACACACGCTACTGACTTTTTCATTTAATTTCCTGAACTATTCTTGATTTATTCGTTGACACTCTCTTTCTTTCTTCCCTTTCTCTCTCTGTCTTTCTCTCCAAATATTTACCACCCCATAACCAAATTTACTGTTTAATTTGCAGCGTGCACTTCTTTATTGATTGGCAGAGCGGCTGATTACCGGAGCAGCCCAGCCCTTTTCCCCGCACACTTCATTCTTCAAGCAGCAGGGCCTTCCCTGAGAATAACAATCCTGTCAAATTAACCACCGGCACCTAAATTATTCAAATACTGTAAATCCTCTTTCTATACTGCGCTGCCTGCTCATAATTTGTCTTTTCATTGTTGCCAATTTACTGGCAATACCATCAATTAATGATGCCAACTCACTCTAAATGGCGCAGAGGAAAAAGTGTCAACACGTGCGCTGGCTCGCAGGAGAGGAACTGGCAGACTGTGGAATATCTCAGGCTGATTTAACGTTGGCTTTCATTCATTACTTTGACACACACTCTCTCCTCTGTCTGCGCTGGAAAACTCTCATAATTACATTAGCTTTGTGTTTTACTGCGTGGCTCAGCACGGAGCTTATGGTATGTGCTCAAAATTACCCATAAGCACCTCTGGGTTTACTTTTATTTTTGAAAATTAAATGGGTATTGGATTAAACGGGTTGACTTGTGACTTGGTATTAGATTTTATACAGTTTTATGTGTATTACTAAGCAAAATAAATGTTTAATAGTGTGCAATGTGCAATGATAACTGTATCTATATCTATCTCCACTGTAAAAACAAATCCGTAAAATTTACGGTAAAAAAAATGGCAGCTGTGGTTGCCGGAATTTTACCGTAAAAAATAGTGTAGCAACATTTTAGGTTTTAAGGTTTTAGCTTAAATTTACAGTTAAATACCGTAATTTCATTAACTGATATAACGTTAATATAACAACCTATTGAAGTACTGAAATCTGTTTTGTACTTTTGTAATACACTGAAAACCACCAAATGCAGGTGGTGATGAGAAAGTCACATGATGAACCAAAGCCCATCACAAGCAGCTTTTAAATAATAATATATAGAGAAGGTGCACAGTGTCATTCACACAAACACTAAACACCATCATGGTAACACACATGAAACTGAAATAATGCAATAAACATCCATTTAACAACATTAGGTGTAACATACAACCCTAATATACAAAACTGATAAGAAAAAACTAAGAAACAGTTATTTCAACAACAACAACAACAACAAAAAAGAACAAAAAAAAAAAAAAAACATAAAATTTGAAATGAAACACATGGAATTCTGGAAATGTCAATTTATGGTTATTCATTGTAATTTATATCATCTTTTTTCACTTCCAAAAACAGTATACTTCTGTAAAATTACATGTAATGTACAATACAGTTTTTCACCGTATATAGCAGGGGAATTTACCGTTAACCATTTAACAGGTTTTTACTGTAGCATTTTTACAGACTTTTATCGTTAAATTCACGGTCATTTTTTACAGTGTATCTATCTATACTCAAATACACAAAAAAGTATGCAAAGCTGGGTAGATTACTTACAAATTGTAATCTGTTACTGATTCTAAAAATTACATGACAAAAATTGTAGTTAGTAATGTAATCTATTATATTACATATTTTTTCAGTAATATAATCAGACTACTTTTTGATGACTTTTAGAATACTTTTGACCTAACTTGTTTATCACATTGATTAAAATAGAATAATCTTGTACAATATTGATATAAAATATATTTGGGAATCCCTGCATTACATGTAAATATGAAATAATGTGAATTTGTGCATTTTAATGTGTTTGAAAGACAAACGCCTTCAAAAGACTGTAATAAGTGGTTAAATAACTGAGAGGTAATTCAATTAAAAAAGAATGTGTTCATCTGTAGTTGATGTAAAAATGTTGAGAAAATGCTTATTAAAATTGCAATAATTTTTGTAAATCAAGTGGTCAAATGCTGTGTGGCCTCTCAATTTCCTGTGTAATTATACCACCTAGTCTTTGTGTGACTGTCTACAAAACTGGAAGATGATCTGAATGTATATAAGCTGTACGATATTTTAGAAAGGAACATTTAAAAGATGAAAAGAAGAATTAGAGAGAATCAATATAAAATTATGAATAATTTATTTTTATTGTGTGAATAATATATAATCAAGTAATCAATAAAAAGGAAATGTAGTCCGATTACAAGTATTTTAAAATGTAATATACTCTAATTACAAATACTTAATTTTCTTATACTAAAGTGGTATACTAAAGAGTCTGATTTTACATATGTATGATTCAGATGTTCAGTTTCACATAATAATGTTCGTGTTCTACTCATGTTCTACTCATTTGGTCATGCGACTAGAGTTCAAAATAATTTGGTATACAATATTTTGATGTTATTATATTATTTTTAAATTCAACAATTATACATTATATATATATATATATATATATATATATATATATATATATATATATATATATATATATATATATTTGGATACATTTGGATACATTCATACCTTTAGTATCTCGAGGTTTTAACTAAACTAATTAATGATGATGTAAAGATGGTCTATATTGAAGCATTTTTATGGTCAACATGCTGTCCAAACTGTTCAAGAACATGGAAGATGGGAATCGTGTGTGTGTGTGTGTGTTCATATGTAGCAATGACCAGGGAGGTTTAGTGGAGAAATTTTAGTTGTCAATACAAATGTGTGTGCTATCTCATGAGAAATCCCATATGAAGAACTGGATTTACTGTTTATAATCCCTCATCAAACAGACAATATAGTTATATCCTAATCCTTCACAATTCTGAGATTAGCGGCTTTCACCTACTGCTGAAGCTGAGCGTGATTGGTTGATGTCTGATCTCTCCTCTGCTATGACCTCTAACTCACTATTAGCATCATTAACACTGCTGTTAGCTGCATTCTGACCAGCTGATGCATTTATGCAATTCAGAACGAGCTTCACATTATTGAATATCACTGTCATATTTTCACAGTAATGATACTACAATTAGCAAATGTATATTTATGGCCTCTGAATTAAGACTTTTGTATAATTGAAATAACATTTCACAATATTCCTGTTTTTACAGTATTTTTGATCAAACAAATGCATCTCCTTCAAATCCTTCATATATTTCCTGTGCGCTATAATAAGACCATGTGCGTGTGTGCATAAGTGTGAAGAAAAGGACACATGGAACACACTCTCTATTTGTTTAACCAGAACTTGTTTTCCATATTTTCCATATGTAGTGTTTTTTTTATTATTATTTTTGTTGTTGTTGTTGTTGTTGTTGTTGTTGTTTTGTTTTGTTTTTTTTAATTATGAAATGGAAATGATTGGGGCAAGAGTGGGGCAGCTGTAATTTATGCAAAAATGCATATACAATAAATCATTTTGGCACAATACATATTGAAATTGTTTATTAATTGAACTATTATTTATTTATATGTTTATTTATATAGTTAAATTAAAATTATAATTATTATATTATAATATTTTTGTGTTGAATGTTCAAAATTTAAGATTCAAAGTCTGGGTCTGTTTTACTTTAGGGGTAAAGCAATATAAATAAATGTATATTGTTATACATAAAATGTATATAAATGGTAAAAATATATGATGAAGCCATGGTAAAAAAGTTTTGAAGAGAGTTGTAATGATACATTTATATAACCAAAAAAAAATGAATGAATGAATGAATGAATGAATGAATGAATGAATGAATGAATAGAATTAAGTTTTAATAAAAAAATAGTCATTTGGACATAAAAGTGTCCATGGCTGAGGAAACGTTCAGAAACACACAATACTTGCATATGAAAATTTATTATTTATTTAAGATTAAAAATAAATAACCAGAGTTATCCTACAAAGATAAATATAGGGTTATAATACAAATGTTAATGTGGGATTTCTGTAATTATAGTTTTTGTTCTCAAAGGACAGAGAGCCTTAATGTGAAAGAAAAGAAACAATGGCTAAACCCTAGAGATACATATTCATAATTCAAAACAATTTAATAGTCCTTTCATTGCATTCTTGATAAATAATCCTCTTGATAAAACACACACACACACACACACACACACAAATCCACAAAAGATATTTCGTGAAGAAATAATAAAAACTAAACTGTAAATATATTTAAGTTAAATATATAAGTTTAAGTTCCTTAAAATGAACAACATATAACATCTACATTAACTGCTTTTATTCAAGTAAAAAATATATATATATATATATATATATATATATATATATATATATTTTTTTTTTTTTTTTTTTAATGGTTAGCTCATGTAGAAATGGCTCCTCTGCACAACAAGTGTCAGGCTTGTGTCTGTTGTGCCTTGTGTTTTTCTGTTAATGTGCTCCCCAGGACTTTGTTTTCCCTCATGTATGCCCATATTTGGTGTTTCCAGTTTCCTGTCCTTGTTTAGTGTGATTATTAGTTCATTTGTCTTCAGCTGTGTTTTATTAATTATCTAGTTTCATCCTTTGTATTTAGTTCCTGCCTGTTTAGTTCTTTTTCGTCTGGTCTACCTGTTACACCCCCTGTGTTCATGTGTCTCTCCTGTTCCCAAGTGTGGATAACCCTTTGTTCTGGATATTAATAAAGACTGTTCGTTTTGATCCACAGCTCCCTCGTTCTTCACCACTGTGTGCACCGTGACAAAAGACCAGACCTATACAGTAAGCGGCGGCCATTCTCCTCGTTTTTGTTTTTTTCCATTTTTTGAAAGTTTTTTGTTTTCCCCATTTTTTCCTCCGCGGCATGGAAGTCGCCACTCGTCATTCCACCCTAGCCCGCAGCGGGTGAGCGTGGGAGTTCGGCGGGATCGGCTCAAGTGCTGCGAGTCCGCTGGCCGCTCGTCAGTCAAGTATGCCGGCCGTTCACCCGTCTAGCCCGCTGGCTGCGGCTAACCCAAGCCCGCCGGCTGCTCATCAGTCAAGTTCGCCGGCCGATCCAAAGTCAAGTTCGCGGGCCGCCGCTCACTCATGCCTGCCGGCTGTGGCTCCCTCAAGCCCGCTGGCCGTTCCGAAGTCAAGCCTGCCGGCCTCTCCGACGTCAAGCCCGCTGGCTGTGGCTCACTTCAGCTCCAAAGTTCGCTCCAGTGCCCTGACCAAGAGTCCAATGCAGGCTCCAGCCCCTGACCAAGAGTCCAGTGCAGGCTCCAGCCCCTGACCAGAGTCCAGTGCAGGCTCCAGCCCCTGACCAGAGTCCAGTGCAGGCTCCAGCCCCTGACCAAGAGTCCAGTGCAGGCTCCAGCCCCTGACCAAGAGTCCAGTGCAGGCTCCAGCTCCTGACCAAGAGTCCAGTGCAGGCTCCAACCCCTGACCAGAGTCAAGTCATGTCCCCTTGAGTATTATCCACAGGAACAGTTTTAATCAGCTTTGTCTTGTCTTGTCTTTTGGGGTTTTTTGTTGCCTCGATAGAAGCGGTTCCCCTTTCAGTCGGTCACTCCGAGTCACGTCGGATGACCGACGAAATTGGGATCTCGCCAGAGAGACCAATCCACTTCGAGTGTAACTAAACGAGCCAATGGACATTGGCATGCGATTATTGCATCCAGCTGCCGCTGATCACAGCGTGAGCATAAGAGGCAGCTGATGCACCGCATCAATTATCCTTTCGCTTCGGAGCCGAGCGGTAGTGGTTAAAGCTACTGCTCTCCCTTCCAAGAGAGTGTTCTGCGAGCGAGTGCGGGCGTTACGGCGCGGCAGCGGTGGTCACGGTGTCCGGGAGAGAAAGATCGTCTTCCTGCTGACAGCCACACTAGGAGTGTGCGGTGGCCAGCTCCCCTGCGTGCTTCAGCACTAAAAGAGCATTTCTCTGAAAGAGCAATTTCTCTAAAAGAGCAACACGGGTGATCGGGTCTTCTTAAAGATGTCTTTTCACCCGTGCGTTTCTGGGCGTGGTCGTTTCCTGGCGCCTCAGGACGGTCACGATCGCTTCCTCACGTGTCTGGGCATTCAGCACGCTGAGGTGGCTTTCGTGGATGGTTCATGTTCTTCTTGCGGGGACATGACCATCTCGGAGTGCGACTCTGCTATGTCAAACATGGCAGAGTCCCTCTGCCTGCCGTGATCCGGCGTGCACACTGGATCCGGTGGAGTCAGAGGTGATTGAGGATTACGGTGAGGGCTTCCCCAAGTGGAGCTCCTCACCCCTCAAGCACTCCGCAGCCGGGGGAGCTGCCGAAGGAGCGCGCTGGCCATGCGTTTCCTTCGGTGCCCCCTCTGACGACCAGATGTCGATCACTGCATCGGAGGGCGGGCCCTCTCTCTCCGGGGATGACGACCCGGCTGCGTTGCCCCCTTCGGGTGTGGTAGCGTTGTCCGTGCCAGACCCAGAGATGACGGCTATGCTTTCCCGGGCCGCCGAGAATGTCGGGCTCGTGTGGAATCCTAAAAAGCCACCGTGTCCCGATCCTTCGAGGCTGGGCGAGTGGTTCCTCGGTGGGGGTGGCGCTGGTTCTCAGCGCCCCCCTCCGGTGCCATTCTTTCCGGAAGTGCATGAGGAGCTGACAAGATCGTGGAGGGCACCTTTCACTGCCCGAAACACATCTTGTAGTTCTTCCGCTCTCACCACCCTCGATGGTGGAGCCGCTTTGGGGTATGCGGGCATCCCCTCGGTGGAACGGTCTGTGGCCATGCAACTGTGTCCAACAGCCGCTTCCACCCTGCGGGGTGACCCGTGTCTCCCCTCACGGGCCTCTAAGTATTCGTCAGGTCTAACTGGCAGTGCTTATAGAGCCTGTGGGGAGGCGGCTTCCGCCCTCCACGCTATGGCGTTGCTGCAGGTCCACCAGGCCAAAGCACTGAAAGACCTGCACGAGGGTGGTCACGACCTGGCGGTTCTACATGAGCTGCGTGCTGCGACGGACCTCGCGCTACGAGTGACGAAGGTGACCGCACAGTCTCTGGGTCGTGCGATGTCCAGGAGCGCCATCTCTGGCTGTGTCTCGCTGACATGAAGGAGCAGGAGAAGGTACAGTTCCTGAATGCTCCCGTGTCACAGACCGGCCCTTTCGGCGACGCTGTCGAGAGCTTTGCCCAGCAGTTCTCGGCAGCCCAGAAGCAGACTGAGGCAAACACATCATGCGCCGGAGGAAACCTGCTGCTTCCACTCCGGCTGCAGCCACTCAGCCTGCTCGTCGCCGTGGGCGCCCCCCTGCGGCCGCCCCCGCTCCCGCGCAGCCGCAGCAGCCTTTCACCAGGCAGCGTCGTGGAGCCGGTCGCAGGCAGGACGCCCAGCCCGTCCAGGCCCCCGCCAAACCTGGCGGCAAGCGCAAGTGCAAGAGGCCCTGGGACGGTCGACCCAGAGATGGAGGAGACTGCTCATCGGGAGATGGTGACTGCACCACTCCCTCCCCCGGAGGAGGGCCGGGTGGAGTATCTTTTGTTCATTTTGTTCCGCCTCTGGCCCAGCAGCCAGCGGTACCCAAAACATCAGTAAAGAGCGGTCTCCTCAATCTCCGGGTCTCAAGAGGAGGAGAGTGGTGATCCGTGCATCACAGGATCGCTTCCCTCCTCCTCTCTCGCCAGCAGGCAGCGGGTGGTGCCCAAGAGCACCCCTCCTGCCCATTCGTGGAACCAGGTAAGGGCAGTAGCACTCCAGTCCCCGCTTCAAGTCGTCAAACGCCGGGCTGTCACAAGCCTCAAGCCGGGTTCCTGTGTCTCCTCCCACGCGAGGAGAAATCAGGTGAGTGCTACACTACACACCCAGACCCCGCCCCCTGCCGTCACAGGCCAGGCCGTCACAGGCCCTGGGGCCGGTCCCTGTGTTCCACCTCGCTGCCCCACCGCGGGCATGTCGGTGGGCCCGTTGGCCCCGCTGGTGCGGTCTCTCGGAGCCTGGTTAGCGCTCCCCAGCCCGTCCCGGTGGCTCCTGCGGACCATCAGACTCGGCTATGCGATTCAGTTCGCCCGGCGTCCCCCCCAAGTTCAGGGGCATCCGGTTCACTTCAGTCAAAGCCGTCGATGCCCCTGTCTTGCTCGCGGAGATTGCAGTCCTACTGGCGAAGGATGCAATAGAGCCGGTCCCTCCAGCCGATATGAGGTCGGGGTTTTACAGCCCTTACTTCATTGTGCCCAAGAAAAGCGGTGGGTTACGACCGATCTTGGATCTGCGAGTTTTGAACCGTGCACTTCACAAGATGCCGTTCAAGATGTTGACGCAGAAACGCATTTTTGGATGCGTCCGTCCCCTAGATTGGTTTGCAGCAATCGACCTGAAGGACGCGTACTTTCATGTTTCGATTCTCCCGCGACACAGGCCATTCCTGCGATTCGCGTTCGACGGTCGGGCATATCAGTACAAGGTCCTGCCCTTCGGGCTGTCCCTTTTCGCCTCGTGTCTTCACCAAAGTCGCAGAGGCGGCCCCTTGTTCCCTTGAGAGAACGGGGTGTGCGCATTCTCAACTACCTCTACGACTGGCTCATACTTGCACAGTCTCGAGAGCTGTTGTGCGCACACAGGGACCTGGTGCTCAGGCACCTCAGCCAGTTGGGCCTTCGGGTCAATTGGGAAAAGAGCAACTCGTGCCAGTGCAGAGGATCTCTTTTCTCGGCATGGAGTTGGATTCGGTCAACCAGACAGCACGCCTCACCCAGGAACGTGCTCAGTCGGTGCTGAACTGCCTCAAGACTTTATCAGGCAGGACAGCGGTCCCACTGAAACTCTTTCAGAGGCTCCTGGGGCATATGGCTGCAGCTGCGGCCATAGTTCCGCTCGGTCTGCTCCATATGAGACCGCTTCAGCACTGGCTTCATGGTCGAATCCCGAGGTGGGCGTGGAAACGCGGTACTCACCGGGTTCAGATTACACCGGCCTGCCGCAAGACCTTCAGCCCGTGGTCAGATCCTTTGTTCCTTCGGGCAGGAGTGCCCCTGGAGCAGGTATCCAGGCATGCTGTGGTATTCACGGATGCCTCGACCACCGGCTGGGGTGCCACGTACAACGGGCACGCAGTATCAGGGGTTTGGACGGGCCCCCTTCTGCGTTGGCATATCAATTGCCTCGAGTTGCTGGCAGTACGCCTTGCCCTGTGCCGCCTCAGAGGGCGCCTTCGGGGCAGGGACGTTCTGGTCCGTACGGACAACACTGCGACCGTTGCCTATATCAACCGGCAAGGCGGTTTGCGCTCCCGTCGCATGTCGCAACTCGCCCGCCACCTCCTCCTCTGGAGTCAGAAGCATCTGAGGTCCCTTCGTGCCATCCACATCCCAGGAGTGTTCAATCAGGCGGCCGACGAGCTGTCTCGAGCGGCACTTCCTGGGGAGTGGAGACTCCATCCCCAGGCGGTCCAGCTGATTTGGAGTCGGTTCGGAGTTGCTCAGGTAGACCTGTTTGCATCTCCAGAAACCACCCACTGCCAGTGGTTCTACTCCCTGTCCGAGGCAACGCTCGGCACGGATGCACTGGCACACAGCTGGCCCCAGGGCTTGCGCAAGTATGCGTTTCCCCCAGTGAGCCTGCTAGCACAGACATTGTGCAAGATCAGGGAGGACGAGGAGCAGGTCCTGTTAGTGGCTCCATATTGGCCCAACAGGACCTGGTTCCCGGAACTCATGCTCCTCGCGACAGCCCCTCCCTGGCCGATTCCTCTGAGGAAGGATCTGCTTTCTCAGAGACGGGGCACCCTCTGGCACCCGCGTCCAGACTTGTGGAAACTTCATGTGTGGTCCCTGGACGGGACGCGGAGGTTCTAGGTGACCTGCCCCAGGAGGTAGCGCTCACTATCGCTTCAGCACGAGCACCGTCCACAAGACGGGCCTATGCGCTGAAGTGGAACCTGTTCGTCGAATGGTGTTCCTCTTACCAGGAGAACCCCCGGAGATGTTCGATCAGAGCCGTGCTTTCCTTTTTGCAACAAGGGTTGGAGCGTAGGCTGTTCCCCTCCACCCTTAAGGTATATGTTGCTGCTATTTCTGCCCACCACGACCCCATAGAGGCGAGGTCGGTGGGGAAGCACGATCTGGTCGTCAGGTTTCTTAGGGGGGCCAGGAGGTTAAATCCTCCGAGGCCTCCCTCCCTTCCCTCTTGGGATTTGGCTTGGTGCTAAGAGCCCTACAAACTGCCCCCTTTGAGCCGTTGCAGTCAGTCGAGTTGAAGTTTCTTTCTATGAAAACCCTACTCCTGACTGCATTGGCCTCAATCAAGAGGGTGGGGGACCTGCAGGCATTTTCGGTCGACGAGTCGTGCCTTGAGTTTGGGCCGGCTGACTCCAGTGCAACACTGAGGCCCCGGCCCGGCTATGTGCCCAAGGTTCCTACCACGCCCTTCAGGGACCAGGTAGTGAGCCTGCAAGCGCTGCCCCTGGAGGAGGCAGACCCAGCCCTAGCTTTGCTCTGTCCTGTACGCGCACTGCGTCAGTACGTGGATAGAACTCAGAGCTTCAGGACCTCAGAACAGCTCTTTGTCTGTTACGGAGGACAGCAGAAGGGGAAGGCTGTCTCCAAGCAGAGGATGGCCCACTGGATAGTGGATGCCATCACCTTGGCCTACGAAGCACAAGGTGTGCCCTGCCCACTCAGGTTGCGTGCTCACTCCACTAGGGGTGTCGCATCGTCCTGGGCGCTGGCTCGTGGTGCCTCGCTAGCAGACATCTGTAGAGCTGCGGGTTGGGCGACTCCCAACACGTTCGCTAGGTTTTATAGCCTACGTGTCGAACCGGTTTCCTCCTGTGTTCTCACCTCAAACGGGTAGTGGCACTGAGAGGGCCGGCTCAGAGTCGGCTTGCGGCGTCCTTACGCCTAATTCTCCAGAGAGTTCCTTAACCAGGCAAACCCTGTTGAGTCCTCCAGCACTCCGGCGTCCAGACGCGGCGGGGCGTCCGGCGCCAGGCCTTCAGCCAATGAATTCTTGAAATCTGGTGCGAGGCTAGTGCCCATATGAGAGACCCTGTCGGGATCCCATATGTGTATTCCACGGTATTCTTATTAGAGCCATGTTTCCCCTGGCGGACCACGTTCTGCCATCTCTAAAGATGCAGCCTGAGCCATCTCAGAGACTTCCATGTGCAATAGGGCCCTTCGGGGTTACTTCACATGTTTGAATGTCACTTAACCCCCTCTGGGAGGAGGTGACTCCGCAGTGTGCCTCTTCCAAGTGGAAGGGCACGCTTCCCAGTGTTATCCTAGTCCTACTGTTTGGGTTGTTCAAGGAACACCAGTAGTTGACCTTCTCTGTGTAGAGCCCAGTCCTATCGTCTGCCTTATAGGAAGGGTCAGGAGCCCTACACAGGGCACTGGAAGGGGCAGCTCCTGTGGCGCTTTGGTAGGGATCCCAATTTCGTCGGTCATCCGACGTGACTCGGAGTGACCGACTGAAAGGGGAACGTCTCGGTTACGTATGTAACCCTCGTTCCCTGAAGGAGGGAACGGAGACGTCACGTCCCGTCGCCACAGTCGCTGTACCACCGCTGAGCTGCCGGGTCGCCGGCTCGGCTCCTCAGCGAAAACATAATTGATGCGGTGCATCAGCTGCCTCTTATGCTCACGCTGTGATCAGCAGCAGCTGGATGCAATAATCGCATGCCAATGTCCATTGGCTCGTTTAGTTACACTCGAAGTGGATTGGTCTCTCTGGCGAGATCCCAATTTCGTCGGTCATCCGACGTGACGTCTCCGTTCCCTCCTTCAGGGAACGAGGGTTACATACGTAACCGAGACGTTCCTGAATTCACCCCTGAAGGGCCCCTGTCACCATGTTCAGCCCAAGGAGAGCTGTGGTGCTCACGTCAGGCCCAGAGAAGGGCCTCAGATTCTGAGCCTAGCCCTAAATGGGCTCCTGTTCCTGTGGATAGCCCTGAGAGGGCTCCTGTTCCTGAGTTTAGCCCAAGGAGGGCTCCTGTTCCAGAATTTAGCCCACGGAAGGCTCCTGTTCCAGAGTTTAGCCCACGGAGAGTTCCAGTCCCCAAATTCAGCCCAGGGAGAGCCTCTAGACATGAGATTCTTCCCAAGTAATTTTTGGGGTGGGGGCTCATAGGTCGATCGAAGGTCGATCTGCCATGATCTGCCACGAAGGTCGATCTGCCATGGCCTCCTGAGTTCCCTGCACCGCCATAGCCTCCTGAGTTCTCTGCACCTCCATGGCCACCTGAGCTCCTTGCTCCGCCATGGCGCCCTGAGCTCCCTGATCCACCATGGCGCCTGGAGGCCGTCCGCCAGTGTAAGCCTGTTCTGAGGGGACTACAGAGCTCCCACCCCGGAGGGGGAGTAATGTCAGGCTTGTGTTTGTTGTGCCTTGTGTTTTTCTGTCAATGTGCTCCCCAGGACTTTGTTTTCCCACATGTATGCCCATATTTGGTACTTCCTGTTTCCTGTCCTCGTTTAGTGTGATTATTGGTGCATTTGTCTTCAGCTGTGTTTTATTAATTATCTAGTTTCATCCTGTGTATTTAGTTGCTGCCTGTTTAGTTCTTTTTCGTCTGGTCTACTTGTTACACCCCCTGTGTTCGTGTGTCTCTCCTGTTCCCAAGTGTGGATAACCCTTTGTTCTGGATCCACGGCTCCTCGTTCCTCCCCGCTGTGTGCACCATGACAACAAGTGCACATCTGCAGTGTAACGAACAAAAAGCAATACTATCATAAGGCTAAAGAAGAGCTGGACAACACTGTACTTCACCAAAAAAATCATTCATTTTTATTTCACGTTACCAGTGTCCCAAAAACAAAGACTCTGACGGCTGCGTCTTAATAGTTGATCTTTAAAGCTCTTATTGCAGATAGGAATCATAATCAGCTTTCAATTTGAGCATCTTTGAGCACTTAAATAAGTTTATCTATATGGAGAAGCTCAACTCTATCTGCTTGACTTTCTGAGTTTGTCTGTTCTGCAGAGACCTGATCCAGAGACAGAGGGAGTCCAAAACTGCTGACATATTTCCTTTGCTAGCAGGGTTTTTTTTTTTTCTTTTCTTTGTTTGTTTGTTTGTTTTTTTCTTAATAAATGCTGCACTCAAATAGATAAGAGCTCAGTGGGATGCAAAGAAACATGTTTGATAAATATGAATAGAAACAGAGATGCTGCTTTATTCATGATGCTGGTTTTATTCATGAAATGATTTGAAATCATATTTCACCTCTCCTACACTCTTCACTTGACTTTAATACATTTGATCATTTTAAATAGAAATACCATATACTAGTAATAAAACTATAATAGAATCCCAGTAATGCTAAAATAACACTGCTCTGTGCTTATAGGGTACATTTGTTGCATCTGTTTTTATTCCACTCAAAAAGTTTTAAGGAGAAATATTTGAGATAAGCTCCATTCTGTCACTAAACATGTTGTCTTGTTCCAGTGCTACAGTAGAAATCCTTATGTGGCATTATAACTTACTAAGACCAAGTTATGCTTTTATTTTGATGAAAGAGCAAAATGATTTGATGAGCATCACCTGAATTCAGCCAAGAAGAGCAGTTTATAAACAGTGAAGCTAATAGTGAGTGAGGAATGAGCTGTTTTAATGTGTCCCGAGGCAGTGATGTGCTGTCTGCTGTGATTATAGAGGTGCACTCACACCCTCAGGACATCAGCATGGCAAATTTGAGACTCTAGAAGTTGAACAATGCTGAAAATAATGTCATTACGATTTCAAGCGCTAAGCAGCCAAAAAGTGTGTGATATGAAAAATGACAGAGGTTGCATTTTTAAGCGAGCCTCTGTCTGTCATAACTGTGTTGTTTTTATGTTTATTATGCATTAACATAAATTCAACACAGTTATGGGAGACAGGGGCTTGTTGGTCCCCTTTTAATGTGGTTTTATTCATTAAATATGGATTGATTCATTACATGTCTATTATATTGTATGTCTTTACATTCTTGTTTTATTATTATTATTATTATTATTATTAGTTTGGCTTTCATAATTGTTTTACACATCATTTACTTATTTATTTATTTATGTTTGTGTTTAGACAGAAATTGTCTTTAAAATTAAGTCATCAGATAACATGATCAGATATGGAAATTCAAGAAAAATATAGTAAAATATTTTTTATTTTTTAGTAAAATATTTTTACCTAAATTGATGTATTATGTTTGTATAAGTCCACAAAAAAAAAAAAAAAAAAAAAAAACACAAGTTATTTATTTATGTCATGACAACACTTTGAGAGTTTAGCATGGTAATGTACATGATAATGTTTATGTGTCTGGTCTTGGAGGAATAGATCTGCTACGCTGCTCCAGCAGAGCAAGTACTGAGACTTGCTACTGCCAATACATTCACAACATGTTGCTGTGAGCATGCAGAAATACTAAAATTTTATATATAACATATATAAAATAACCACTATATATAACACACATGAAATTACCCTGTAGCAGATCTATACAGGTGGAGCTGGGGAGGTGGAGGGTTTTGAAGTGCGCTGCAACTGCTACAGCAAGCACTAGCTGAGTATTTGAATGTTGAGCAGCAAGCTCATTGGCTGCTAATGCGAAAGAAACAACCTGGTCTCAAGAGGCGAAATACGTACCGCCATATACATTTTGTGACATATTTGATGTGAAATATCCACTGTGTGATGCTAAAAGAGTGTTTTTCTCTGAAACAGATGAACGTACATATGGTATGTAACATATTTTGTGTAACGTTGGTTTTGTACGTGTCACTGCAGTTCTGACTTGAAATGTCCGTTGAGTGGCGCTAAAATAATGTACTGTACTGTCTGCACTACACCTAAACCTACCCGATAGTATAAACAAGAGCAAATGTGTCATAAAGAAATGCAAGCATGTCGTTTTAAAGCATCTCTCATCTTTCAGCTCTTTCATTATGGGTCATATTTTTGATGGGATTCGTACCCAAGGATTCTGCATCCTAAGTCCAATTCTGTGCTGCTTAGCTACTGAGCAAACTTGTTACCTCCGGAATGCAAAACATATGGAGCTGTACGAAAATGAATACAAATGCTCTGTGTTTTACTGCCTCTAAACTGCAGTGATATGTGCTTATTGGTACGTATTTCGTGTCTTGCGAAAAAGTTCCCAGAGGTACATTTTTGTCATGAGACCAGGTACGAAAGAAACCACTCAGCTGTGCCTTGTGAATACTGATGTCATGGTGTCAGATTGAGTTAGAACCGGACTGCGCCATCTAGAGTTTAATGACAGAATTTTGGATTTATTTATTTATTTGTTTATTTAGACCATTTACAGACAATTTTATATGTTGTGGAGACAGTATTTTGCTCCCCTTGAAAAGTAAAAATGCAGCATGTTTTCTGTAAGGGTTAGATTTAGGGGTAGGGTTAGTATTAGCGGATACAAAGTAAAGTTTGTACAGTACAAAATCCATTATGTCTATGGAGAGTCCTCATAAAGTGTGTGTCTGTGTGTGTGTGTGTGTTTCTTGAGGCCCGTTGTTATTGTCTCAATGAGATGTAACATGTGGCTCGCTCTGTATGTGGTCAGATCAGTTTCTGGAATTCAGCCAGCCTCTCTGCTCTGCATTATTACTTTCTGCTGAACCCCAGCCAGAAACACTCACAACCTGCCTGATATTAGTTATCAATATTTTACTGGCCCATATGAGAGCTAAAAGCATTGAAATTAAGTAGAACACAAAGTTGGTGGGGCCCCTGACCCCGACAGGAAGACCCAGTACTGAGTGTGAATCTCTGAAACATGTTGTGCACTGCCTACACCGATATTTTGGGGACTATTGACATACTCAATTCATGTACACAGTCAAAAACACTATCTTAGGCAGGTAGTTCACTTGTTTTTGACACATTGTCTCTGTAATGTTTGGTATGGCAGTCAAATCTAACTAGATGAGTAAAGTTTGTAAACAAACTTTGATGTTGGCTTCACAGAGCCCTGTTTGAAATATTGCTAGCACAAATTAACATTAGCAGGAATTATTAACATTATGAATTTGTTTGTTGTTAACAAGGCTTAACATGTTGCTAGCATGATTTAGCACAATGCTAGCATGATTTAACATGTTGCTAACATGATTTAACATTTTACTAGCGTGATTTAACACATTGCTAGCACAAATTTACATTAGCACAAATTAATATTATTAGCATTAACAGAATTAGCATGTTGTTGCTTACACGATAGCATATTGCTAGCATCTTTTAGCATGGTGTTAGCATGTTGCTAGCATGATTTAACTCATTTATAGCTTGAATTAATGTTGCAGAATGTTTCAGCACATTGCTAGCATGACTTAGCATGTTGTCCTAGGATATTCACTAAGCTTTGGTAGTAATAGACATCTTAAATACACTATACGTCTTATTGTACAAATGTTTTGACCCCCTCAATCAAATCTTATGGGATTTTTTGTAGATTTGAAAGTCAAGTTTATGAAAACCATTAATCAGATCAGTTAGAGAAGATACAGCGAGTCAGACCAGTCTGAAATGCCTGACCTGAGTTTGGTGGTTGTAGCTTGAAAATTCTAAAATTTAACTCCAAATTTAATCGAGTAGTCAGCGTAATGACTTATTTCACAATGTGTTTTCTAGGGTGTTTTGAGTGATTGCTAGATGGTTTGCATTAGCAAGCACTTCCAATACAGTAGCTTCATTTGAAACCATCACATTTCAAGCTGTTTTCAACCACTTTTGGTATTCCAGACATCCACCGGTAGAACAATTAACACATCCACTATGATTTAGATCTTGTCCTTGAAATTTGGTGAAAACGCCCACTGACAGATGGTTTTAAGCCAGCGTCACACTGTTTAATGACACGTACTGCATATCCCGCTCCCACCGTCGCCCACTTCACATTCCTTTAATGCCGTTACACTCAGAGTCGAGCTCCACTGTTTTGATTGTCACATTTAGAGGCTCCAGTCACCAGGGTGTTGTGAAAAAGCACCGGTAATCTTGTCGTAAAAATCATAGACTTGCTTTTTTATTTGCCGCTGTAAACCTTGTGCAGAGTGAATTAAAGACTCCATATGGTCTATTGTATTTAATGCTATGTAAACACTGCTGCATCTCTATTTAAATGATGAGAACAGGACGGATCATATTGGATTTTGATTTGTTTTTGACAGTAAAATCAAAATGTAGATTAGTTATACTGAGTTAAATGCAGGAGACTATCATATATAGTGACTACAACGCTTTTATTGATGACTAACCAGCTACTGTATACATACCTGTGATTCTTCTGCCGCAAAAAAAAACAGTTTCTACTTTTTTTTTAATTTCACACCAATTTGGGGTTTTCAAAAGATATGTCAAGGTTATGCTCATTAGGGGAATGTCATTTTTGTCTTTACATTTCATTAATTTGACTGAACAAAAAAGAATAAGCCACCCAGCTAAAAGTGATCATGAAAAATACACCAGCATTCGGCTGACCTATATAATCCATTATGTTGCTTGCTATTATAAAAAGTGCCCTGCCTCCTGTGTGTGTTCGGCTCTGGGATTCATCCTTACAGTTCCAGAGTGAATTTCCTTTGGCTGTTTTCAATGCTTATTCACTTGTATTTATTTTCCCATGACTGACGCACAATGGCTTCAAAAAGTATTTGGACACTTACTCCACACTCAAAAATGCCTTTTAGCTTAGCAACATCCTAACACTTATTGCTAACACTACACTAAAAGTGCCTGAATGTTACTACATTATTACAAAATATCAAAACAACTGGTATTTATTAACATTTGGCAGCTCCAAGATAGCTAACAGCATCATGTTTTTAACTCAGTAACCTGCTAACACTAACACTTTTTTTTAATTGTATATGCATATTTATTTTTTATTTTCTTTTTTCACCCAAGCTTCAATAATATGGTTAATTACAAAATGAATAGCGAAAATACAAATATAATAAGAATACAAAAATTAACCATTGTTTTACTACATATATATATATATATATATATATATATATATATATATATATATATATATATATATATATATGGTTATTGTAGTTAAACTATGGTAATGACAAATTAACCACGCTTTTACTATGCTAACCATAGTTTAACCATAGTATTTGTGGTCAAACTGTGATTATACAAATGGTAATCAATCCATTACTACACATGCTTACTACACATTTACTATAGTAAACCCATGGTTAAAATTTGTATGGGAGGACCCAAAATCCAGTAGAGAATCAGAATCTTAACATGAGTGTTAATCACTAGTGTTTTGACCTGTTTCAAATGTTCCACACTCTTTAGAGAAAGGGAAAAAATGCAACCGTGAGTAGGACTTTTGTAAGTTATGGAGCTTATAAGTTACATAAGTTAGGCTTTCTTTAAAATAGGCCCTGTACTATAAACATAGAACTCACTGGAATACCCACAATTCTCAGTAGATCTTGGAAGCTCTTGTCACCTCTAATGATGTCAGCTGATGGAGAGATTGATGGCGTTAACATTAAGCAAAGTTTCCCCTCTGGTTTGCCCTTTATTCCAAGAAAACACACATATGTTCGCGGTGGCTCCAACATGCATCCGCAGTCTGAGGCACATGCTATGAATAGGGCGAAGTGACAGTGAAATATGGCTCTGCTGCAGACTCTCTCATTTCTAATGAGAATATAGCGCTCTTGTCCTCTCCTCATTCTCAATGAGTTAATTTAACTGAGTCAGGGACGCCGGTGCACCTTTATTCACTCTCAGTTTGCTTTAACATGCAGTGTAAAGTGATGTCTTTTGATCCACACTGCTCCGCATGATTTACAGGCTGTGTGTTTTTGTTAGCTCACTGTTGTCTTGTTTGTTCATGGTATTTTTAGTTGACTAATACATGAATAATATGTTGGACATACTGTATATCTGCATGTATCCTCTCTAAGGTTACTATTACCTCAGTACTCATGCATATTTTAGTATATTTATATATATTTTTTTCTTTTAATAAAAGGGATGTACCCCTTCCATTCATCATCTTCTTGACCCTCCTATTATCAGGTTGTTTCAGGATGTTGTGTAAGATTTAGAGGTACTGAACAAAATATAGGTAAATGGTGCAAATATTGGTTGGATTTGAAGTAGAGTTAAAAGTATTGATAGAATTAGAGGTAGAAGCAGATGTATTGGCAGAGATAGAGGTACAAGTAGAGGTATTGGTGACATTAAAGGTAGAGTTAAATCAGTATAAGCAGAGGTACTGGTAAAAGTAGAGGTAGAGTTAAAAGTAAGTGGAGGTATTGTTGAGGTCATGATAGTGATAGTTAAAAGTACTGGTAGAGTTAGGGATAGAGGTAGAGTTAGAAGTAGAGGTATTGGTAGTGTTAAAGGTTCAGTTAGAGTTATACAGATAACGTTACAGGTAGAAGAAGAGGTTATTGTTTGAGGTAGTGATAGCTTAAAGTACTGGGAGAGTTAATGATAGAAACAGATGTATTGGTAGAGATAGGTTAGAAGTAGAGGTATTGGTAGTTAAAGGTAGAAGAAGAGGTATTGGTTGAGGTAGTGGTAGAATTAAAGGTATTGGTAGAGTTACTGGTAAAAGTAGAGGTCGAGTTAAAGGTAAAATTGGAGGTATTGTTGAGGTAGTGATAGTGATAGAGTTAAAAGTACTGGTAGAGTTAGGGGTAGAAACAGATACACTGGTAGAGATAGAGGTGGAAGTAGAGGTATTGGTAGAGGCAGTGGTTCATGTAGAGGTACTGGTACCATTAAAAGTTAGAAGTATTGTAGAGTCAAAGGTAGAATTAGGGATATTGGTTAAGGTAGTTGTGGAGCTAAAGTTAATGGTAGAGTTGGAAGTAACAGTAGATGTATTGGTAGAGGCACTGGTAAAGGTAGTGGTAGAATTAAAGGTAGAATAGAGCTACTGATTGAGGTAGGGATAATGGTAGAATTAAAAGTACTGGTAGATTTAGAGGTAGAAGCAGGTGTATTTGTTAGAGACAGAGGTAAATGTAGAGGTATTAGTAGCATTAAAGGTAGAGTTAAAGGTAGTGATATAGGTAAAAGTAGAGATATTGTTAGAGACAGTGGTACAAGTAGAGGTATTGTTAAGCGTAATGCCAGAGATAAAGGTAGAGGTTTTGGTTGAGGTATCGATAGAGTTAAAAGTATGATAAAGTTAGCAGTAGAAGTAGATGTACTGGTAGAGATAGAGGTACAAGTAGAGATATTGGAAGCGGTAGTGTTAGTGGAAGAGTTATAGGTAAAATTAATGGTATTGGTAGAGGTTAAAGTTGTTAGAGTTAATGATAAATTTAAGGTACAGTTGTGTTAGTGACATTGGTTGCTTAGGGGTAGAACTAGAGGTATTAGTAGAGATATAGTTAAAGTAAAGATTAGTTAAAGATATTGGTAGGGTTTAAGGCAGAGTTAAAGTTAGATTTGGTTGTGTTATATGGGCATACAAGCAGAGGTATTGGACGCTGTAGTGATAGTGGCAGATATCTAGGTAGAAGTAGAGGTAGAAGAATTTGCAGAGGTAGAGGTGCAGAGTTACAGAGTTGTAAATAAGGGTAAATAAGGTGCAGAGTTTTCCCTTTAAGGGTACTGGCCTCGTGACAAGCTGTTTTTTGCAATCTTGAAGTCTATTGGAAGAGATTCAGGTACAAGTAGGAACAAAAATGTTTAGATGAGTTGTCAAAAGACAAACTCTTCTGAACCTACAGCAACCACCATAGTCTCTTCCCTTTACCTAGTACAATGAAGACACCACAGCACTGGACTTTGACAACCCTTCCACCTGACACTTCACTCCATTTCACCTCTTTCAATAATTTATTTATAAAAAAAAGCTTGACCAAGTCATGCCACTGCCTTTCCTGCTGCGTCTGTCTTTGGCTCTTGGCCAAATTTGATTTGTGTCTTCTATGGAAAATGCAAATACTCCATGGCACGACTTTTCATGCATAGTGCTAATATGCAAATCACTCAGTTCAGTTCCATCAAATAATGTTAAAACCAAAAGTCTATAAAAGTAAGTAATTTAATGAAATTTTCAAGAATGCAAATCCAAGGCTGTATGGAGCGCAGGTTCTCTGTGAGCATTAAGCTGCGTTACATCGGGCCCCTTTATCTTAATAGCTGATCTGAGTGCAGCGAGTGAGGGCCTCTCAGCCTAATCAAAGCTTTGCTTCCCGTACCGTGGCTTTCTGAAGTGACCAACTCAGAATGAACACTCCAGTGCACCCAAATATGACCGCTTCACCATTGATATGTGCAGTTAATTACATTCAAATGACTATTAAAGAACCTGCTCGCTCTTCCTCTTTTGGCTTCTATCACAATGCCAGCAGCCCATCTGAATAGTCTCTGGATTACAGCCCTTGTGTTCTGTAAAATATATGAAAATTCATCAGAATTTAACACTTCTGCAGATAAATCTACATTAAAGGACTTCAAGAAATTAATGGATGCAGCAATTCAGTAATGTTGGTTTTGATTTATCGCCTTATGGGGAAATGATTTATGGCTTTATGGACTTAGACAAGCAAGGTATCAAGTGCGGCATGTTCTTCTCCAGAGCTTTATTATCAACAATCCATCCTGATAAAAACAGTTTTAAGTATCTATGTTTGTAGTTAAATGATCTCTTGAGGTAATACATTTGTTTTTATAGAGAAGGGAATACAGACTTGCAACTGTCTCAGATAAAACTCTTTCAAAGATCTGATGTTGTACCAATAAAAGGAAATTATTTTTTAATGATTATTTTTTAATGATAAAACAGTTGGCTTAAAATATTATTGATAGATTTATATATATATATTTTTTTTTGTTTGTTTGTTTTGTTTTGAGGTATGATCTTTGTCAAAATTTATCGAAATGAGAAAGAAATACATGTTATTTTAAGCCATTGAGCATCAATAGGAATGGTTTGTTTTAGTTCAGTATAGTGATCAACTGAATATCTGATTTTTTTTTTTTTTTTTTGATTTTTTTTTGCATTCTTGAGAGTGGGGTTAGAGTTAAATTGCAAAGTGGGTGTATAATTACATCATTTAAATGGACATTATTTTAGCCTGAGTTAAACAAGTCAGTGGAGCAGAAAATTGTCCAGTTTCCTCCAAATACGCCAAACACACACATATATACACACACACACACACATGCACACACACACACACACACACGCACACAATTCAGGAAATACTTTGTAATGTAATTGTACTATTCTTTGAGAGAAGATTTCTCAGTTCTACACAAGAAATCTTTCAAGTGTTCTGACCATCACGTTACTTCACAAACTCCTAAACAGAAAAACAAATAATAGACTCTAACACCCAACTGTAAATATCTCTTGAGTAGCATTAAGCTATAGTTATGAAACCACTGAGAAATGGACACGATTTTTTTTATTATTTTTTTATTTGTGCATGTGAGTTAACACAAAGGAAAATAGATAACAGGGTATTGTGCTGCTCCATAATTTGGCTGTGATCAGGGTGTTTTAGTTCAGATGGAGGTTTGTGTTATAGTTGGTGAAAAGGCTGTTATGTTTGTTTAAGGTGACCTTTGTTTAAAGCTCTTCAATATCAGGTGTTTTCTATGGTGAATAAGTCCTACACAAAGAGCTACTGTGCTCCTTATATCTGTTGTAAGTAAAGGTTTGGGTGATAAAGATTCATCTGTGTGTATTACACACGGATTGGAAGTGTGTTTGCGTATGAGTACATCAGTATACAGAAATCTACAGTATGCTGAAATTGCTTCCCAAGTTTCAAGCTACTCACAGTTTAGAAGTAATATACAGTAGATAGCTACACTACAAACTGTTTACCTGAAAGTAGAAATGCTATTTAAGGGGACAATTTCATTATATAAATATAAATTAGACTATATAATTTAATTATACAATCTAAATAAAATTTATCAGCACAAAAAAACTGTGAAAATGTAATTTATGGTGCCAATGTTAAATTGAATAGATGGACTGAAGCACACAACTAAATATTTTGCTACAAAAAAAGATGTAGGGACTTCTACACAGTGACTAAATGAATGAATAATTTATGTAAACAACCTGATCTCATGATGAAAACATACCTCTGGGAACGTTTTCGTAAGATGCAAAATACGTACCACCATGTACGTTTCGTGACATATTTGATGTGTAATGTCCTCTGGGTGGCACTAAAATAGTGTTCTTTTTTTCCCTGGAACAGGTGAACATACATATGGTTCGTTTTATGTGACGTTGGTTTTGTAGGCGTCACCACAGTTCTGACTTGAAATGTCCATTGAGTGGTGCAATAAGTCTAATGCTCTGTGATGTTTTAAAATAACGTACCGTCTGCACTACATCTAAACCTACCCGATAGTATGAACAAAAGCGAATGTGACGTAAAAACGCAATCGCAAGCATGCAGTTTTAGCTTGTTTTTCGATCTCTCATCTTTCAGCCCTTTCATCGTGAGTCATGTTTTTCATGGGATTCATACCCAAGGATTCCGCATCTTAAGTCCAATTCCGTGCTGCTGAGCTACTGATCAAGCTTGTCATGTCCAGAAAGTGAAACATATGGAGCTGTAATCATAACTGTGTATGAAAACGACAAGTGCTCGCTGTTTTACCGCCTCTAGTGTTCATTTCTGTTGGGAACTGCAGTGGTATGTACTTACTGGTATGCATTTCGCATCTTGCAAAAAAGTTCCCACAGGTACGTTTTCGTCATGAGACCAGCTAGTATTTAAACAAACTACAACAATTCACTAAAATGATTTAGACCGTCGCTACCTACACTGAAAAAAAAAAAAAAAAAAATGACATCGAAACACATTTCACTCTGAAATTTCTAGTAAATTTCAAAGTTAATTAAAAATAAACAGGTAACACATTGATATAAAGGTGAAATTTTGAAGCAGACAGATGGAAATAGTATTTACTTGCAAAATCTTGTCCAATCTTCCAAACTTGGAAAAATCTCTTTTTTTTTTTTTTGTTTATATTTATTTATTTATTTATTTATTTTATACAGTGTATATGCTACTTTTGTAAAGTAGTTGTAACCAATCATCTAATTCTTATATGTATATATATATATATATATATATATATATATATATATATATATATATATATATATATATATATATATACAGGTGCATCTCAATAAATTAGAATGTCATGGAAAAGTTCATTTATATCAGTAATTCAACTCAAATTGTGAAACTCGTGTATTAAATAAATTCAATGCACACAGACTGAAGTAGTTTAAGTCTTTGGTTCTTTTAATTGTGATGACAAATTATAATACTTCATAAGACCAATAAAAAAAAAAAACAAAAAAAAAAAACATTTTTAGTGAATTGTTGGCCTTCTGGAAAGTATGTTCATTTACTGTATATGTACTCAATACTTTGTAGGGGCTCCTTTTGCTTTAATTACTGCCTCAATTCGGCGTGGCATAGAGGTGATCAGTTTGTGGCACTGCTGAGGTGGTATGGAAGCCCAGGTTTCTTTGACAGTGGCCTTCAGCTCTTCTGCATTTTTTGGTCTCTTGTTTCTCATTTTCCTCTTGACAATACCCCATAGATTCTCTTTTTGGTGCTTTTGGCAGTGTGGGCAGGTGCCAAATCCTGCTGGAAAATGAAATTGGCATCTTTAAAAAGCTGGTCAGCAGAAGGAAGCATGAAGTGCTCCAAA